>JAJMRR010000031.1:0-71088 GCA_030578455.1 Metschnikowia sp. yHQL527 | reverse complement strand
TTGAAAAACATTAAAATTTACTTGCAGTTATATACAATATATCGTACCTATTGAAGTAACAAGGGATCCAAGTATTGATTGTATCTAGGACCTTTAATGCCGGTTTCTTCAACGATGCTTTGAATTCCAGCCATATCAGCATCGGACAATTCAACAATACTCTTGAAGTTCTTGTCAATCTTTTCTTTGGTACTTCCACTTGGAATAGCAAATCTCTTTGGGAAATTCTTGACACCCCTGAATTCTTTTGATTCCGAAAGTTTTGCAATCTAAGACAAAGCTAAAGACTCTAAAGTAGTACCTTTCTTTTCATGTGCAAAAGTGTACAACTTCTTAAAGATCTCATTATATTAAATATACTACGTGATATTTTTTTTTTCGTTTATAACAGCGATATGTTCATTTCAAGGCACAATAATTGCGGATCCTCTTTGAGAAGTTAAACAGGTGGATGTACGAAATATTCAAACCGTAAAGGCGTCAAATGATTCTCCAACAACGAAAACCCGTTTTAGAGGGTACGACATTAATGTGGGATTTACAGTATGTGAATGGCACTTTTTAGATGGTCCCAATAAGACTTTGACAGGTACACATTCTTATCGCTTATCACCGACGCACAGTATATGATATAAGATAACAAGCTTCTTGACAGTCGGGGTTCGCCTTGTTATAACCTTATTCGACATCTTATTCCCGTTAAATGCAACAAATGGAGCTTGCTACGACATGAAACTTGATATGATAAGAAACTTGATAAAGAATCATGATAAGCCAACTCTACGATCGGACCGATCATGGTAATCTAGAAGCATAAAGTATATAAAACACTGTTTCTTTGGAGAAAAGAGACCTCGTTTTACAATAATTGTTAACCTTTTAACTTACATAATTAACCAAATTGTGATTCGGCCGAACCATAAATCAACGCATCAAAGGATGTTTCAACCAGAAATATTTGGCATATAAAGTTATTGAAAACGCCAAAATTATTGCATTCGTCTTTCCTTAGTATTTATTCGGGCCATATTTGTTCTCCCGATCATCACCAGAAAAAGCGAACGTTGCAAAACGGTCAAATAAACTTGAGCATGTAATTTTCTTAAACGGAGAGTGATGCTCTGAAAGAAGACACTTTACTGTAGAGCCTGATTACCACCTTCACTGATACGTACTACAATCATACTTATATATATTTCGTATGAACGGAAGACAACTTTTCAAGGAATTTTTCTTTATCTTGTAGTACATAGACGAGAATGTTGATTCTTGTGCGAGTGCAAGAATCAACCTTAACAGAAGAAGACTATAGTCATTCAGTAATCGCTATGAAGTAAATAGGCGAGTGCTTCCTGAAAATCTGGTCCAATGTCATCTATAAGTCTGTCGAGATAGTATATCACTGCGCCAAACACAAAATTGATAGGTGAAAAACTTGGAATTTGTCAAAGTACCCAAACTAATTAGTTTTACAAAGATAAGCTCGTAATACGAGAATGAACTGATGGGTAACAGCTGAATGGAAACTTATACCGGATGGCAAAACAAGGTGTACAATCAATTTGCCACCATGGCACTTTGAATACATAATCGGTGTTAAATACCGGTATATCCGCATTTTGTATATGATCGGAATTAAAGACAGGAATTTCCGTGTTCAGCCGTGTGACATAAAAGTTCAGCTATTTGCAATCGAAATATATAGAGTTCAATGACTTCTAACGTATCAATTCATACCGATGGTAGTAGAATATCTACTACAGATATGCTATCTACGTCTCCACAATCTAACAAGAAGGATAATTTCGATATCGAGTCTCAAAAAGACGACGATATCTTCAAGGAATCTGACGCTGGCGATGGCTCAAAGCGTGAAGATCATTTATTAACAGGATTACCACTTGCTTTATGCGGTGCTGCTATTTTTCTTTGTCTTTTTATAGTTGGATTGGATCAAACAATTGTGTTCACTTTGCTATCAACAATTGCTCAGAAGTTTGATTCATTCGATACAATTGGATGGTTATCATCAGGATTCTTACTTTCGATGGCAGTTTTTGTAGCTATTTGGAGTAAAATAGCAATAATCTTTGGACGTAAATATTCTATGTTTGCGGCTATTATTCTTTTCGAAATCGGATCATTGATTTGTGCTTTGGCAAATTCTATGAGTATGTTGATCGTCGGTAGAGTAATTGCTGGAATGGGTGGATGTGGCGTTCAATCACTTTCTTTCATTATAGTGACAGAAGTGGTGACAATAGATAAACGTCCCAAACTTATGAGTATTCTTATAATAGGATTTGCCATTGCTTCTGTGGCTGGACCTCTTATTGGTGGTGCATTTACCACTAGAGTTTCATGGAGATGGTGCTTTTATATAAACCTACCAATTGGTGGTATTCTAGTTGCTGTATTCGCTTTGGTGTATCACCCCCCAAAACCTCGTGGAGGTTTAAAGAATAAATTAAAGCTTATTGATTATGTTGGTGTTATACTTATGGCTGGTAGTCTTACTGTATTCTTATTAGCTTTGACTTTTGGATCAGAAGGAGAGCATAGCTGGAGATCTGCTGCAGTGGTTGCATGTTTCATTGTGGGTATTCTGGTTTTTATTGTGTTTTGTATTTGGACTTTCAAATTTTCTAAGAATCCAATAGTTACTGCGGAAGTTGTGATGGTTCCACAGATATCGGCTGCTGCTTTGTCCCTTTTTGGCTTCTATGGAGCGTTTACATCAAACTTGATGTATGTTTCTATTTACTTCCAGATTGTTCATGGTGCTAGTGCACTCCGTTCAGGTATTGATACTTTACCTTTCGTTATTGCTAGTATTCTTACCTCTGTGTCTACTGGACTTGCAGTCTCAAAGTTCAGATATATCAAACCTTATATTTATGCATCTGCAGTGACGGGTTTAATTGGTACAGGATGCCTAACTTTGTTGGGAGTTCATTCATCTTCATCTAAAAAAATTGGGCTACTTATTCTTCCAGGAATAACTCTCGGGTTCTCAATGCAAGCATGCATGATAGGTTCTCAAGTAAGATCACCAAAAACGCCCGGCTCTACTATTTTGAGTACAGGTTATGTTAATCTTTCTAGGGCATTTGGGGGTGCAGTTGCTGCTGATTTAGCAGATGCTGTTTATGCAGCAACAATAATTAACAGCACACCCAGCACATTAAAGAATGTGACTCCAGTCATCGTTAAAGAGCTCAAAAGCTATGGAATAACTGAGCTTTCGAAATCGGCAGACTTGATAAAAAGTTTAACTCCTGAAGCTGAAGAAGTTATGAAGACGTTGATTATGAAAGCTATTCGTAATGTGTTTTATATGGGATTAGGGTTCACTTTATTGGGAAGTATTGCTGGAATCTTTATTACCAATCAAAGGTTACCCAAAGCTGCACCTACTGATGAAGTAAAGTCTGATGAAGACAAGGAAGGAGATGATAAAGAACAGGAAACAGATGTTGACAAAATACATCCAGAGACTTCAAAAGTGGTGATAAGTGAGTGAAAGAAAAGTAAAAAATGAGCGAAAAGAAATTTATCAATTGTTTAAGACACAATCGTGTATAAGAGATAATGCAATATTTTAATATGATAAATCGTAAGGCAAAGAGGTGTGCGATTTCTGCTTATTAAGTCGCATTTCCTAAATGGCCACATGGTTGCATTTCCTAATATGGCTAACAGGTACTTTTTTCTTCAAGTTTTGTTTCAAAAACTTGACTCTAGCTCTTATTTGTTTGCTTTCATTACGAACAAAGGAGTGTTCGTTTGTTACCTTATGAAATAGCGTATCGGGTCAACAATGACTATCTGAAGTATTGAGAAAGTGTTGATAAAAACTCGAACTTCGCAACTTGCAACAGCTATATTACACAGTCTAGCTACATAGACAATTTTGTATACAGTCACAACTGGCCATTGAATTGTGAGCGCCTCCAAGCACAGAACGTTGATGGGTTGTTGCTATAATAATAAAAACAATCTAGTCTACAAAGCTACGGCCATAACTAAACTCCGTCAAATTCGCGGAGTTAGGGTTTACATAAGTTCCGACGATGAATATATATATGATTATTGGACGATATTATCATTGGTATCATTAGTACAATATGAAAGTATTTGTTACTGGAGGAACTGGTACAGTTGGAACAGAAACTGTAAAGCAATTAGTTAAGGCAAACCATGAGGTAATTGCATTGGCAAGATCGGAAGAATCCGACCAAAAATTAAAGGCCATGGGCGCTAGTACTTCTAAAGGTAGCTTAACTGACTTGGAGGTTCTTGAAAAAGGTGCAAAAGAATCTGATGCTATTATCCATTTGGGATTTGTTCATGACTTCACCAAAATCGATGAAATAGTATCCATTGATGAAGCAGCTTGTACTGTCATGGCCGAGGCTTGTGTTGGCACAGGTAAGCCGTTTCTTTTTGCCTGTGGTATATTGGGTATTAAGAAAATTGACGGTATCGCCTATGAGAAATCTGAAGCTGTTTCCTTTGTGGGACTTGGCGCTAGACAAAAAACGGCACAAAATATTCTTACTTATGGGGAGAAAGGTGTCAAACCTGTATCAATAAGACTTCCTCCCTCTGTTCATGGTGAAAGTGAAAAAGCAGGTTTTATAACCGGGCTCGGACAAATTGCAAAAGCTTCAACTTTCGTCCCTTATCTATCAGATGAAATTAAGATGTCAACAGTTCATGTGTCAGACGTTGCTAGGCTATTGATTAAAATTATCGAGAATCCGCCAGCTAAATCAGCAGCAGTTCATTGTGTTGGAGAAAGCTCTGTTTCCACAAAAGATGTTGCCGAGGCTATTGCAAAAGCCACTGGATCAGAAGCAAAACAATTTTCTCTTGATGCTATCAAAGACAAATTTCCTTTCTTCTTTGCTTTGCTTTTATCAAATTCAAGTATTGCTTCAGCCGAATGGACTAAGAAAGAATTCAATTGGGAAACAACGGGTCCTAAACTTATTGAAGATATTCTTGAAAATTACAAATTTTGATTAAATTCTTTATATGATTGTGTAATATGAACTTATATGCCTCAAATGTTTATAACCCTTTAATTATTTGTAAAAACTTACACTCGAATATTCGAACGAATAATAGAATTTCAAAATGAAGCCCACTAGAATCCCATCAATTAATTTACGAAGCTTTTGCTTCACATCTTTCAAGGATGTCAGACAAGTAAAGTGCAAATATAATGCGAAAGGTGAAAAAAACCATTAATTTAGTTTTGTTAAATTTTGGCGTATCTCGCAAAAACCTGACAAAATTCGAGCAAATTATTTTCATTACTAAATTTTTAAAGAAATTATATCGAATTATCTGTTTGGCAATCAAATTGTGATTTATCTAGAATTAATCTCAAATACGTAAGTGTAGTGATAGATGATATAGTTCGTATATAGGGAAGTTTGAAGAAAGATTTTTACAAATGGTCATGGGTCAGCTCACGACAGTATACCCAGTATTGCTTGAGCTTTTGCTTATTATAATTCAGTATGTTATGCGCCGGGGTCTCAAAGTAGATCGGCTCATTGCGATTCCGAAGGCCGTCGGGTTCTAGAAATTAAGAAAAACTACATCAAAAGGTTATTCTATGAAACTGGTCATGGCCCAAACAAATTCCCATGAATTTGACCTGATACTTGAAAAGCCTTTTTTATCAAATTACACTGGTGTATTAAATGCTTCGATATATCGGCATTTGAAAAATTGCCAAGGACATCTTTAGTGCGGCTGCGTCTCTAACCAATGGCCGGGATTTCCCAAAACCAAGCCTTGCCGAGCGATATCAGCACTTAAAAATCCGGGATTCCAAAAATTAAATTTTTTTTCTTTTACATAGACCTTTGAACGCTACAAATCAAAATATAATTGACAAGTATTATTCAAAATGATAACATGGGTTTCATTACTGATAAATTTGATATTGGGTGCTTTTTTACTTTCTCTGTCCTTTACGACATTAAAAGTTAAAGAACAAACTCAAATACCGCTTGACTATAAAGATACGTTTAATGTTGATTTTGAAAATGCAACAGCTATTTTCAATACTGTTCAACTGTCTTTAAAAGAAAAAGATTCTAATTTGCATCCTGTAGGTGTAAGTTTTATCCCTGCTTATATACCTCCAAATACACCTCTTTTCCATTCATCAAGTTCAGAAAAGATTCCTGACAAATTTGAATGGCTTGCTATGGATTATGAATTTAGTTATAGCTTCGCTCATGTTGGTAAGCATAAGAAAGGAACAAAAAATGATACACATGACAATCATGACCTGGGAAAAGGTGGTAAACATGGCGCAAAGTTCGATGGTCATCGTTCATCTGATAAACAATCAGGTCCACCTGGTGAAGGACCTAAAGGTGGCCCACCGCATGGACCTCCTCATAAGGGTGGCCCACCAGGCATGAATTCAAGATCTCATATGTATTCATTTATCAATCCAAAACCTTTAGATAAACTCATATTCCTTGATGGTGCTTCTGCAGCAAAAACTACAACCGGTGAAATGGATCAGCAGTTAATTCTCAGTTTACAATCCAATCCTGACGATAGAGTTGACGAACGTGATGCTGCTGATGTCATTTGTGAATGGGGGAAAGATTTTGGCCTTCAAGGTGTCGTTAGATTAGAAATCGGATACGAAATTATTTTATGTGATTTTCATCGTGACCTTGAGTTGACTTCTAACGTTACATTGAAAGACGATGAATCCTTTTTAGAGATTCCGGAAAGTGAAGATGAACTGGTTTCTAGTTTTATAAGCTCTTTTCAAAGTGTAGCTAGTTATGACTGGTTAGCAGCAGGTGCTCGTACAGATAAAGGGGAAGAAAGAATTATACTTGATTTTGCTAATATGGTTACACCTTTAACCCGGACGTGGATTGACCCTAATCCGTATTATAGAAGAATTAATCACATATCTCAAGATTTGAAAAATCAATTAGTAAGTGAAGTTCAACAAGGATTAAAAACACCAACCAAACCATTTGAGAAAACTAATTGGCAACAAATCACAAATCATATTGTCGAAAAATTTGGCCCAATTCTAATTCAAATGAACCTGACTATGTCTATTTTCGATCATTTCAAAGATTCTGACTCAGCCGACCTCAAAACAACTATCGAAGAGGCCGCTACCAATATTACCACTCTCACAGGTCATTTCGTTAAAAGATATACCAAGGATAGGGAGTTCGGTAAACGTGCTAGTATAATAGATTACGCTTACAACACTTTCCCAATTACAACCGAGACCGAGGCATTGATTTATCATTCCATTATTGAAGTATTTCTGAAGATCTTTGATACAATGTATGATTCTTTTGAATTGGCAAGTGATATCCTGAGAAACATACTTGTCAAAGAATCTACAGATTTAGAAAAGCATAAAGAAAAATTGACAAATTTACAAGGGTCAATTTCAAAATTCATTGATAGTCTTTATTGGTCAATTTTCTATAGATGTACTAGCCAATGTAATTATGATGAGGTCTGTTACACTCCTACTTGGGGTCCTAGTCCGTTCGGATGGGGTAGTAAAGGGGAAAACACGTTTTTTGAATCAGACGGAACTAGAGACGTTATTCCACACGAACTTAAATGTGTGGGATTAAAAGATTTACACCATTAATAATGATATACTACGAAACCTTTTGTAATGTTAAATAAATTTATTTTCTTTATTCACTTAAAATTCACAGAGTCTACATCTTTTAGGTCAAGAATAAGCATATGACCAGGTGTATGAGCCATTGTAAGTCCATTGATTTTATCCCCAACACTGGCGACAGCAGCTTGGGGAGTTACACCGCAACCCCAAAACACTGGAATCTCATCGTCCGCTATTTCAGTTGGTTCACCATAGTCAGGCTTATCTAAATCTTTTATACCTAAAAGTTTTGCTTGATCGAAACCCCATGCTATGGGCCCACCATGAAATCTTTGATACTTACTCGTTATTTGTCTCACCCTTTCAATATCTTTTAATTTATATGGTCTCATACTTACTACATAAGTACAATCAGTGAACACTCCTGCTGGATCAAGATATCTTTTAGTTTTATACATAGAGACACAAGTTCCTTCTGTGACATTTCTGGGAGTTAAACCGGAGTTAGAAAGTTCTTTTTCAAAAGAATACGAGCAACCTATGAGAAACCCAACATGATTCTTTGTCCATTCTTGGGTTATATCAAGCTTCTGTTCAATCAATTTACCATTACAGTATATATTATACTTTGGAATATCCTTGGATAGATCAATATCAGGATTTGTAATTACTTTACAATCAATTAACTCCGTTGGATTCCCAACTTGAGTTCTTCCTATCAAAGGACATGGTACTGGATTACGGTAACAAAGTTGTATAAAGTCATCAGCTACTTTTTGTGGAAGAACGATAAGATTTGCTTGAACAAAGCTTGGGCACACATTCGAGGTATGTGTTTGATGAGAATTGTCACGGCACACCTTTCGAAATGTATACGGAGTAGTCATGACTAAAGAAATAATGACTAGTGCAATCCTTATTTATACCATCAAATAGATCGGTCAGATTGCAAAAAAATCCCGATGCGATTATCCACATAATGTCCGAATTAGGAAATAAATATATATTTAATCTAATAAATGTCTAAATTAATGTTGCATTTTTTTCATAAGCTCTAAAGCTATATGGCGCCAATCGCTAGTGATAATGAAATATGCTTGTGAGATTGATAATGATAGCACTCCAATGACGATACCGACCCATAAACCACGTACTTTCATGTCATGATGGAATGCAAAATAATAACCTAATGGGAGAGATATCATGTAATAACATAATAAAGTTAAATATGAACCAATCCTTTGTCTTCCTTGACCTCTTAAAATACCAGCACCCATCACGTTTGAAATATCTGATAATTGATTTATGGCAAGTAAAATGATTAGAGAACTAGCTTGCTTTAATAATTCATCATCTTTTGTAAACAAACCCGCCCAAAATCTTCTAAATATAAGTAAAACTAAAAATGAAAATAACCCAAAGATTACTGAAATACAAAATCCAATTCTTACGACGGTTTTAGCTCCTGTAAAATCTTGACACCCTATAAGATGTCCAATCCTAGTGCTTATAATTACAGATGCCGATAAGGAAATCTGAAATACCAATGAACCAATGGTAGAGCAGATAGATTGAGATGCCAATGCTATAGTACCCAAAGTGGCAGCAAAAAAATTTAATACTTGAAATGCAAGATACTCTGCTTCCACCATAATTATACCAGGGATTGCTAAAGTTAACATTGGACCCCAATTTGTAAAACAAGCTTTTGCATCAAGATGACTCCAACACCGTTTTGCATCCAGGGAAAGAACGTAGACCAAAGTCGATAAAGGTAACGACCAATAAGATATAACCACCGAGATTGGAATTCCAATAAAGCCAATAGAATATTTTGGATGCCATACTAAGAAATAATTTGCAATAAAATTAATCACTGCAACAGTAAGTAAAATGTATGTGATAGGATTAACTTTTTGTTGACAGAGTAAAAACCTTTTCGAAGACTCAAATAATGCAATTCCTGGAGCACCGATTAAGATGATTCTTAAATATGTCTGAGCATCAGATACAAGTTGATCATCATCGAGAAATAAATGTAATATACGACCCGAATTCCAGTATAAAGGTAACAATATAGTAAAAGTAGCACATAATAATATGGTAGCACATTTTTGAAAATAAAATCCTACACCATAATAATCTCTTTTACCATAGGCTGAAGGACATAAAGTATCTAAAGAAGTAGCCATTCCTTGGAAAATAGCATTGGCGGTGACATTAAATGAAGAAACAGCAAGTTGTACAGAAGCCAATTTTTCAGGTCCTAACTTACCACCCGAGTAAATTGCCATAACAGAAATAAAATATTGAAGAAAGAAAGATATTGAAAGCAGTACTGAAGCATTAGCTATAAGAATAAATTCTTGTTTAAAAGAAATTGAATGATGATTTTCAATATTTTCAGCTTCATCTAAAACTGTTTGATATGACTCATGGTCATAAGCACCTGTAAGCAAAGGTTCTTCACTGTTCATACGATTACGGACAATAAATTAAGAAAGAAAATATACTAGTATCAAGAATCAAATCGAATTTTATGTTGCAACCCGCTAAACAACCCGCTAGTGGAAACCGTCGTGTGCAGGCGCGAAGACACCATGACATAAGCAAATGTCAAAGTTACCAAAAGCATCACAAGATTACAGGGTTAGAGTTGCGCGAGCGTTATCGGTATGGGGGAACAATTATCGGGCTGTTGATTTTAATGGGGTAAGTCATCTCGAAACCATGGATTAATATAAAGCAATATATAAATATGGTTTAAACCCCCACTTTTTTTTTCCAAATAACTTATAATCATCTAAATCATCATGACATTTATTGATTCTATCTATAAATCATTTATTAGGCCTGAAGTTGATGAAATTTCCGTTCCAACTACCCCACCCAAGCCAACAGGTACAATAGTTGATAGATTTCTTCTTACTGGAAAAGTATCAGTTATTACTGGAGCTGCTGGATCTATTGGAGGTGCTATAGCTGATGGATTTGCTCAAGCAGGTAGTGATATTGCAATTATGGATTATAAATATAATCCTCTGATTAGTGATAAATTAGCTGCTCAATATGGAGTTAGAGCTAAATCATATCAAGTTGATGTTACAAATGCTGAAGAAGTTAAACAAGTTATTCGTCAAATTGAAGAAGATTTTGGAACTATTGATGTTTTCATTGCCAATGCAGGAATTGCTTGGGTAAACGGAAGTATTCTTAAAGAATCAAGTACACCAGAAGATTGGCGTAGAATTTTTGATGTTGATGTTCATGGAGTTTTCTACTGTGCCAAATATGCTGGTGAAATTTTTAAGAAAAAGGGTAAAGGATCATTTATTATGACTGCTTCAATGTCAGCTCATATTGTAAATGTTCCAAATTATCAAACTGCTTATAATTCAGCAAAAGCAGCAGTATTACATATGGGTAGATCATTAGCAGTTGAATTCGCAGGATTTGCAAGAGTAAATACCGTTTCTCCTGGTTATACAAACACTCCACTTTCTGATCCTATTCCAACTGCTCAAAGAGCAAAATGGTGGGGGTTAACACCTTTAGGAAGAGAAGCTACACCTGAAGAATTAGTTGGTGCTTACTTATACTTAGCAAGTGATATTTCTTCATTTACTACAGGTACAGATATCAAAGTAGATGGGGGCTACTGTTGTATTTAGATTTCATTTCTTTTCCATAAATTTTAGATTTAATAGATTTTCAACATCTAGAATTATATAAATTGTTCCTTTTTAGACGAATATATATGCAGTAGGTTAAACTTCGCTATTGTGAAACATTCTCCTATTTTGTTTCTTTTTTTTTTTTTGGCTGCAAAATGCCAAGCTTTGAACGTTCATACAATCAATAAATTCTACATACTACTAAATTTCAAAGATTATACCTGGTTCTAATGGTATATTTCAGATCAATACCCTAATTTACTTCACCAGACATTTAAACTTAATTAGTTAACACCGAGCACCGAGTATCACCGAGCAACTCTAGTTTTTCACAGCATTCGCATTATCTCCGAATACACGTTCGGCTTCAACTGACATATACCAGTTATATTTATAAAAACCTATATGTAAATTTATAAATTTATAATTAGAAAATTTGTACTTATATATAGAAATGACAGATCTTGAAAGATCAAGTTTTGTTAAGCAAAAACATTTATTCTCATTTCTTACATCATCAAAAGTACCTCCGGTACCAACAGAAGATGAAAGAAGAGCATATCCTGAAGGAAATTGTGGTATAATTTCAACCCTATTCTTTGCATGGCTTCTTCCAGTTATGAAAGTTGGTTATAAAAGAACTCTTCAAGAAGAAGATCTTTTTGCACTTACTCATCCATATAAACTGGAAACTATGTTTAAATTATTCACTGAAAAATTAAAGGAAGTTGATTTAAATCATCATAACCTTTCTGATAGGCACAAGCTCTTCTTTGCATTATACAAAACTTTTGGTTATCACTACACATTATCAATTATATTTATGATGTTTTTTTTAGCAATTGGTACTTTAACTCCATTGGTATCAAAACGTCTTATTAACTATGTGGAAGAAAAATCTCTTGGTCTTGTATCAAATATCGGTAGAGGGATTGGTTTTGCATTTGGTGTTGGTTGTATGGTTTTAGTGAGTGGATTTTTTCAAAATCATAGTCTTCAAAAAGGTGTTATGGTTGGTGCAAGATGTAAATCTGTTCTTACAAGAGTTATTATTGAAAAATCTTTTAAACTTAATGAAAAATCTAAACATGTTTATCCACCAGGTAAAATTACTTCAATGTTAGGTGCAGATTTATCAAGAATGGATATGGCTTTAGGTTTTTTACCAATTCTTATTGCAACTCCAATACCTGTTTGTATATCCATTGTGATTTTAATTGTTAATATTGGAGTTTCTGGTCTTGTGGGAGTAGCTCTTCTTTTCTTATTTATTGCAGGTTTAACTATTTCTTTAGGTAAACTATTAAGACTTAGAAAAGTAGCTAACAAATTCACTGATTCAAGAGTTAATCGTATACAAGAACTTCTTAATAATATGAGGATGATTAAATTTTATTCTTGGGAACAACCATATTACAAGAATATTGAAGATTTAAGAGACTTGGAATCAAGTACACTTCTTAAAATGCAAACTTTAAGAAACACTTTAATGTCTTTGGCAATGTCTTTCACTACAATTGCTTCAATGGTTGCATTTTTGGTTCTCTATGGAATTAACAAAAATAAAAGTAGTCCTGCTAATATTTTTGCATCGCTTTCTTCATTTAATGTTTTATCACAGGTAGTTTACATATTACCTTTAGTTACTTCCAATTGTGCTGATGCTTATGTATCTCTTGGTAGAGTTGCAACATTTCTTAAATCCTCAGAATCAAATGTTGATGATTACGGTGATTATAGAAAGGAAATTGATGATTTAAATCTGGAAATTGCAATCCAAATACAATCAGGAGAATTTGAATGGGAAAGTTTTGACTCTGATACTGAATCTGAAAAATCGATACATGAAAGACCAGGTGAAGAGTCTGTTGAGGAAAAATCTTACTTTTACGGATTACAAGATATAAACGTTGATATAAAGAAGGGTGAATTTGTTGTATTGACAGGAACTATTGGATCAGGAAAATCATCATTTTTAAATGCAATTGCAGGATTTATGCCATGTAAAAAAGGCTCATTAACAATTAATGGATCGCATGTATTTGCAAGTCAACCTTGGATTCAAAATGCAACAATGAAAGAAAATATTCTTTTTGGAGCTGATTTCGATCAAAAAAGGTATCAAGAAGTCCTTTCTGTTTGTAGTCTTGAAGCAGATTTACATCTTTTTAGTGCTGGAGATGAAACTGAAATCGGTGAAAGAGGTATAACATTATCAGGAGGTCAAAAAGCAAGGATTAGTTTTGCTAGAGCTGTTTATGCAGATAAAGACATCTTGTTATTAGATGATGTTTTAAGTGCTGTTGATGCCAAAGTTGGTAAAAATATTATGAATGATTGTATTTTAGGATACTTGAAAGAGAAAACAAGAATTTTAGCAACTCATCAACTTTCTTTAGTTGGACAAGCAAGTAGAATTATATTTTTCAATGGTGATGGTACTTTAGACGTGGGAACAATTGATGAATTAAAACAACGTAATAAAGAATTCAATAAATTGTTCGAACATAATACTTTTGAGAAGACTGAAGAAGAAGAAGATAAGCAAGAAGAAGAAAAATTGAAGTTACAAAATGAAGCAGATGAATTAGCATCAGATTCTACACATCAAATGGAATATAAGTCAATTGAAACTGATAGAGATGAAAAAAATGATGGTAAATTAATGTTGAAAGAAAATAGAGCAGTTAATTCTTTGAAAGCTGAAGTTTATCGTAATTATCTCACATATGGATCGGGTAGAGTCGGACCAATTGGATTCTTAGTTTTCTTTATCACGACTTTAACAATAAGTGTATTTTGTATGCTTTTTGCCAATACATGGTTATCATTTTGGGTTGATAAGAAGTTTTCAAATAAAAGTGATGGATTTTACATTGGTCTTTATGTGATGTTTTCTTTATTAGGAGTAATATTCTTGATCATATCACTTTTAAGTTTAGCTGTATTAACAAATACAGCATCTAAAAATCTTCATATTCGTGGTATCAAGAATGTTTTACACACTCCGATGTCTTTCGTTGATACAACCCCGATCGGAAGAATTATGAATAGGTTTTCAAGAGATACTGAAGTTTTGGATAATGAGCTTGCTAATCAACTTAGAATTGTTACTTGTACTTTGGGGATGATTATTGGAGTTATTATACTTTGTATGATTTATCTTCCTTGGTTTGCAATAGCCGTACCATTCATGGTATTGGCGTTTGTAGGAATATGTGATTTTTATCAAACTACTTCAAGAGAAGTTAAAAGATTAGATGCAACTCAAAGGTCATACGTTTACTCATCATTTGGTGAAATTCTTAGTGGTATGGATACTTTCAAAATATATCATGTGGAGAATAGATTTCTTAAGAAATTAGATCATCTGATTGATAAAATGAATGAAGCTTATTTTATTACAATTACTAGTCAAAGATGGTTAGGACTAAATTTAAATATGATTTCTACTTCTTTTGCTCTTTTGATTTCACTTCTAAGTGTTAGTTCAGTTTTCAATATTAGTGCATCTTCAGTTGGTTTACTTCTTTCATATGTTTTACAATTCACCTCCCAGTTGAATCAATTAATGAGATCAATGACACAAGCTGAAAATGAAATGAATTCTGTTGAAAGACTTTGTGAATATGCTTTGAATTTAGAACAAGAAGCACCATTTACTATTAGTGAAACAACACCACCTTCATCTTGGCCACAAGAAGGTGCATTAAGATTTGATCAAGTATCTATGTCTTATAGACCAGAGTTACCACCAGTTCTTAAAAATTTAACATTTGACATTAAACCACATGAGAAAATTGGAATTTGTGGTAGAACGGGAGCAGGTAAATCTTCAATTATGACAGCAATATTTAGATTAGCTGAATTAAAAGAAGGTTCTATTTTTATTGATGGATTAGATATTAGTAAATTAGGATTATATTCATTAAGAAGTAACCTTTCCATTATTCCTCAAGATCCAGTTTTATTTGAAGGTGATATTAGAAGAAATTTGGACCCCTTCAATGAACTGGATGAAGGTTACTTATTTGAAGCGTTAAGAAAAGTTGGTTTGATTTCAGACAATGAAATAATTGAAATGAAATCAGGTAAAATTAGTAAAGAAGATCATAAATTTCACCTTAAACATTCTGTTGAAACTGATGGTGTGAATTATTCACTTGGTGAAAAACAATTAATTTCATTTGCAAGAGCTCTTGTTAGAAGTTCAAAAATTCTAATTTTAGATGAAGCTACATCTTCTGTCGATTACGAAACAGATGATAGAGTTCAAAAAAGTATTGCTCATGATTTCAAGGACTGTACTATTCTTTGTATAGCTCATAGACTCAGAACAATTTTAAATTACGACCGTATCTTGGTGTTAGATAAAGGTCAAATGATGGAATTTGATACACCCATCAATTTATTCAAAAAAGAAAATAGTATATTCAGAGATATGTGTAATAAGTCAGATATCACTGAAGTAGATTTAAAACAACAACCCACTCTTGGAATAACCGCTTAATAGAGAGTGGGTAATTATATATCAGGTTAAACCTCTTGTAATCAAGAGAAGTTAATAATTAATTAATATTTATTTTACAGTTTAAAAAATTTATCTCTACTTAATGCAAACTTTGCCAGTACCTTCTAGATTTATTCCTTGGTGAATACAACTCCATTTCTAGGAGTTTCATTAACTGTTAATTGGAAAACATCATTTCTCGAGTAATGTCCATTAAGGTCAAAATCGTATCTTGCCTCTACTATAGTATCTAAATCGATTGTAGCAGTGAGAAGACCTTCTTTCCCAACTAAAGGACCAGCTATGATATCACCGTATGGATTGACTATAACTGAACCTCCGTTAATTGCATTTCTTCCAGCTTCCCAATTGGGGAGGGTAAGACCTATTTCTTCTCCAGGAGGTAAGAATTGTACAGCAGATACGGCAAATAAACGACCTTCAACTCCAATTGTTTTAATCAAAGATCTCCAAATTTCACGCTCATCAACAGTAGGTGCTACATAAATGTTAATTCCTTTAGCATAAATTGAAGCTCTTAACAATGGCATATAGTTTTCCCAACAAATAGCACCACTAACTTTCCCTAAACTTTTTGATTCGGCAGTATAGAGTGTCAGTCCATCTCCTTGACCCCATACCAATCTTTCAGAAGCAGTAGGTAACAATTTACGGTGTTTACCGACAAAACCTTGTTCAGGATCGATATAAACCATGGTGCAATATAATGTTGTACCAGATTTTTCAATTACTCCAGCAACAATCATAGCACCAGTTCTACTAGAAAACTTCAGAAGAGTATCAGTTTCAGGACCTGGGACTTCAATTGCTTGACTGTGGTACTTAGCAAATTCTTCCCTACCCGATTGAAGTCTATACCCAAGGTAAGTTCCAAAATTTGAACCTTTTGGATAGCCTCCGATAACGGCTTCTGGAATCACCACTAATTTGACCTTTTGCAGGATGATTTCTTGTTCATAGCTAAGAATCTTATCAATGGTGGCCTGGGTACCTTCAGGAGAAGTTCCTATTTGAAGAGCAGCAACAATATGGGAGTTGGTCATAGTAGTAGATATCGGATAAGATATGGAAAAATGGCCAAGTACAAGACGGAATTGTGCATCGCAATTTCCTAAAACAGTGGCTCTGACTCAGAAAGGAAAGTATTTGAACATCGTTAAAGTCTACAGGAAGAAGCCAAAAGCAACGGAAGCAACATAGATGGAGGCGCCAAAGTAAAGTAATATTGTGTAGTAGGTTGAAGTATAAGATTCGAGATGGTGTTGGTGATGGTGTTGGTGATGGTGTTGGTTCTGTTGCTTTTGCTAGTGCTTTGCTGCTCGATTGCAATATCTCGACAAAAATGGCTGTTTCTTCATGGCCATCAAGTCATAGAGGGCATGATACTAGTTCTAGCATCTGCCAGCCATTCCATACAGAGGTGAAGTCTTTGGGTGGCTCCAATATCTGGGTGTACGGGTCTACCCTATGTATTTACCAGATACAACTCGTTCTCATCACAGTCATCACTACTTCCTCATGAGCCACCGGATCGAGCTCGAGATTCCATTTGAAACGGCGACCCAGGCCGCCATTGCAGAAGACACGCTTCTTCCGGACCCGGTACTCAAATCTGGGCAGCTCAACATCGATTA
This sequence comes from Metschnikowia sp. yHQL527, assembly GCA_030578455.1. Classification (NCBI taxonomy): domain Eukaryota; kingdom Fungi; phylum Ascomycota; class Pichiomycetes; order Serinales; family Metschnikowiaceae; genus Metschnikowia; species Metschnikowia sp. yHQL527. The sequence goes on along the minus strand of JAJMRR010000031.1, from coordinate 53,598 downwards.
TGAAACCAATGGGTCCCTCTTGAAGGTAACTGTAGCCGGTGACAGTGATAGAACCATAAGAGTGGCAGTAAGCAGTTTACTAGACAGTGTAAAGACTATTATCGAGTGTATGGACGAGTTCGATGGCCAGGAGGATACTTTATTTACCAAATAATGAATACATGAAGCATAGATAGACTGTAGAAGAAATAAGACATCACCAGACAGAGCAGGGCATTTTTGCACCTGATCTCAAGTCATAATTGGAAGACAACTCCACGGGTAGACATGGAAGAAACTACTTCATCGACTTCCCCTAGCTTCGCCTACTGTCCTGGCAGATTTTTGTAGACTCGTATATTATTCAAATTTTCAGTCAGATTCGAAGGTGTAATTCTACCTATTTAGGCTCACTTTTAATTTTTCACATCTCTATCTCCATCTAAAACAACCATGTTGTGCAAACACCGCCCTGTCGGCCTCCGACACGGAGTGTTCAAACGGAATCTTTTCAAGGGGTCCAAATTCAATATCCTTGAAAAAGATTCAGCTCATCACGAGTATTCTATCCGTCCAGATACCTTTGCTTTTAAAGTATCAGGAGCCAATGAAAATACCAGATCTCTTGTATCCAAAAACCAACCGGCGCCCAAACTGACTCCACATCCTCTTCAGAAAGATGGTAATACTGAGCTCACCAGGTTTAATGTGGTTGATTTTGTTTATAAGAATGCTACCAACTACCCATTTGAAAATAGAACACCCCAAGAAGTTTTCAACAAATTCCCAACTACAACCTCATCCAAATTAGCCAGATTGAAACATCGTCCTAAAAAAGCGAAGATGTTGGTGTCTGATTTCATTGAAGATTCTTTATATAATCCGGCGTACGGATACTTTTCACAAGAAGTTGAAATTTTTCATCCAAATAAACCATTTGATTATTCCAACATCGACGACGTCGACGAGTTCTTGGATAGTTGGAAAGCAGCTTATTCGAAGTACGATATGACTCCACAAGCATCGCAAGCTCAGGATCAAGATACTTTGCCAGAATCACCAAAGCTCGAACGTCAGGCCCCGAGAAATACCCTGGTGATGAAATCAGATACATCTAAACCACCCACCAATAGTAGATACGCCAAATTGGCTCAAAGAGTTTACCGAGACGATGTGATAGCTGTAGGAGACTCCAAAAAGTCAAAAAGATCATCACAACTTTGGCATACTCCAACTGAGCTTTTCCAGCCATATTATGGAGAAGCAGTAGCTCGATACATATTAGTGAATTATAAACTCAATGGTAGTTATCCATACGAGGATTTAATCATTTATGAAATGGGTGGAGGTAACGGTACTTTAATGTGTAATATTTTGAATTTTATTAAAGAAAACGAACCGGATATCTACGATAGAACTCAATATAAAATCATTGAAATTTCTAGTCAATTAGCAACCAAACAAATGGAAAGTGCATTCAATTCAAAACTTTCAAAACAAGGTATTGATGCCTCTAAACTTGAAGTAATTAATAAATCAATCTTTGAATGGGATAAAGTCGTTACAAATTCTTGTTTCTTTATTGCCTTTGAAGTATTTGATAATTTTGCTCATGATTTAATTAGATATGATAATACAACTGGAATTCCACATCAAGGTTACGTTCTTGTTGATGATAATAATGATTTCTATGAATTTTTCACTCCCGAATTAAGTTATTACTCAAATGCTTTCTTACAATTAAGAGAGAATGGTCAATATCCAGTATTGAAAAATTCTGATAATTATTTAGCAAAATTACAAACCTTCAAGTCATTAATACCATTCGTTAATAAAGATAATATTCATCCTTTATACCATTCTTCTTTTAAACTTAGATGGCAAAATACTTTGAAACCATTTAAAGATGATTTAACCCCTGGTGAATTTATTCCAACCAGACTCTTACAATTTTTCCAAATTTTAAAGCATAGATTTCCTAATCATTCATTAATAAGTTCAGATTTTAATTACATACCCAATTCCATGGCTGGTCATTACAATAGTCCTGTTGTACAAACAATCATTCAGGACAGAATGATTGATGTTTCTACTTATATGTGTCATCAGGGATACTTTGATATCATGTTTCCTACAAATTTCAAAGTCGCTAGTGATTTATACAAACAAGTAACAGGTAAGGTGGCTCGAATTGAACTGCATCATGATTTTTTAGACCAATGGGCCGATGTTGATGCTACAACCACCAAGAAAGGAGAGAATCCAATGTTAGATTTTTATAAAAATGTTAGTTTCATGATCAGTTAACCCTTAATTGTTATTAAGTAGCTTTTTGATCGATTACATCAAGTGTTATTAGTACTTTCTTGATCAACTACACCATATGTAATTACGTACATTATCTTGTATATATTCTATTTAAACCTACCATAGAACCTTCCCATAACAATTGCTTTACATTAATAACTTGCAATTGACTAGTTTACTTTAAGCAATTGACCACACAATTTATTGAAACCTCCTTTTACCGATTCAATAACCAAAGAGTTTAATGAAATAAATTGTTGTACAAAAAAATCAATGCTTGAACTAAAACTTTGAATAATGGTTGAATCACTTAATTGTTGTATAGTATTTGAAACTATTGCAAGTGAATCATCAGTGAAATCAACTATACTATTCATAAAATGTGATTGTGTTTCAACAAGTTTATCACCTAAATAAGAAGCTGGAATGAAATTAACTACTTCATTACTAGTTTCTTTAGTCAGAGAATCTTTGACTAAATGTATAAGTGATTTGAATTTATTTTTAACATAAATTCCAATAAATGTAACTGTACCACTTGCAACACCAACACCTAAACCAATCCCAACTGTAAAACTTAAGAAAACCCATAAATTATTTGATTTGGACATAGAATTTGAACATTTGGTTAATAAAGTATACAAAATGTTTACATGATAAAAATTTGATGATAATTGAAGTGGATCAAAATTATCATAAACTGTTGAACCTTGTAATTCAAATTTTATCTTCTTCTCAAGACATTTATAATCTGTTTTCTTCGTTGGAACCAAATTTTCATACATTGAATTTGATCTTACTTTCATTGCATCTATTTTTTTACAATATTCTTGATTATATTTACCACCACCACCTGTAGCATCTAAATTATCATCAGAAATTTCATTATTAACAAAATCCCAAATTTTTGATAAAAATTTAGGTTGTTTAAGAGATGAAGTTTTCCAAATTTGATATGGTTTGAAAACACTAATTAATTCAAATAAATTACTGAAATAATTTGCAGTCATTAAATTTATAACGGTAATTTTTGGATCATCTTCAATTTCAAATTTTTCAAATACATTTTGTAACTCATCAACGAAAATAGAAGAACCATCATTAATAATGAAAATAAGTTGACAATCTCGAACTAAATGACGAGTATAAGTATCAGAATTTTTCTTTAAAACAACATGATTGAAAAGAAACCTATATTTACTTCTAGAATAATGACTTCTTGCAGTAATCATAAGATTATTTGCTTCCAACTTATAATTTGAATCATTTGACAGAATTATTACAATCAGAATTAATTTTGATTGTCCAGATAACATTAATTTTGGCATAATAAACAGTTGCTTACTATCACCAATTGACAGTAAAGCTTTTAAATTTTCATCTAAATTAGCTATATCTTCATCTTTACTAAGGTTCCTATTATTAATATTAACTGTAATTGTTTTATCTTCATCATCATCTTCTTCATCAGTATCGAAAACCATTACTGATCTTCTTGAACCTCCTGAAGGTATTTTAACTAATGAACCTCCAGATGAAATTCTAACTAAATCTTCTTCATCAGAAGTTGCTGAAAGTATTGATGGTGTAACTTTACGCAGTCCCAATTCAGATTTACTTGAATCATTAAATTCATCTCTACTTAAACTAATTGACTGCCATGATGCTAAAGACAGTGATAAATCATGATCAGGAGTGGGAAATCTCTCCTTTAAATTGAATCTAGGTGAAACATCTAATTCTGGATTATTTAACGCGTGGTAAATTGACAGATGGGAATTAAGTAATTTATTATATGAATTAATCTTACCATTTATAGGTGATGGAATTGACATATTTCTTGAATTTTCATCACCGTTTGGATTCGAACCCCTGCCTTGATTCAGGGATTGTGACACTCCTGAAACCGTCCTCATTAATGGACTTCCAATGTACCTCTGTTTTGACTCTTGTTGTTTAGTTCTTACCATGATGTAGTTGTAGAATTGGGGTAGCAAAGTGCTTATCGGGAGGGGATGAAATAGATACGCTCACGTGATCAGCCGTTCCAAGCCAAGCCAAGCCCAAGCCCAAGACTACGTCCGTACACCAGAGATAATATTTTAATTACCATTCATTTAGTTCTGTGACGATAGTTTCGGGAAACTGTCCTTTATCATCGACCAAGTCACCCCAAAGGAGCTTGTCGTTCACGGGAAAAAGCCAGCTTTTTCCGCCGAATGAAAGTTTAACGCTGTGCAACCCAATCTGATTGCTGCAAAAAATACTACTATTGACATTCTGTTTCGTTTCCATAGCCGAAATATACTGGAAACTACTGAAATTATCATCATTTAGTAATGTAGTTTTGAATGCTTTTAATATATGATCTCTGATTTGATTTTTGCGGCCTGTTTGTAGCTCTAGTAAAATGGGTACTACTATTTTATTACTGAAAAGCAGTGGGTACTCATTGGATTGAGCAAAATTAGGAGTATATGCATGATTTGATAAGATTTTGATTCTTGTTAATGCAGACTTAGAGACTATTTTACGGTCTAGGGTTTTTTGCTTGTGTTTTTGAGAGTCTTTTTCAAGGACATTTACATCGTATGAAATACTTCCATTCACTACATCAGAGTTGATATCAGACAAGAAAGTGAGACCTTTAAAACCAACTTCACTCTCTTTGGATCGTAATTGAGGCTCCTGGCTTTCGTGACTGGTATATGTACAATTCTTAGAAATATAGTTGGAAAATGATCCATAAGACTGGGGTATACCAATGAGCCCAATATACTGTCTTTTCACATGATCTTTTGATTTGAGCCAGATACTATACTTTTTTGCAAACTCCGGTGTTCTAACAACCACTAATCCTCCGGTGACAAATCTATCAAGACGTTGAACAATCTTGAAAGATGTTGGATCTAGCTTTTTCTTTGGTTCAAGTTGTTTGAAGTAAGACGTGAGTTGCGGTAAAAGACAATTTTTGTCGAAACTACCGTGGCACCGAACACCGCTGGGTTTATTGATCACGATATAGTGTTTAGTAGCTTCGATAATGGATATTTTAGACATGAAAATTGCAAAAAAAATCTGAAATTTACAGAAAATTGGGAAGAGCTCAAGTTATTCGAGGTTTGAGACAAACAGAAGTCTTATTGACGAGAAAAGAATGCAAAAAACTTCCAATAAACTTCCACTCAATAAAAATGGTTGAAAGAGTCAGGTATTTGGTTTGGTTGGTTTAGCTCATCTACTCGCGGACATTTTTCACCCTAGGATTTTTCACAAGATAATTACTCATTTTATACCATCACCATGGACCAACCTACCAACGCCAAAAAGACCCAGGGGGTAAGACGTCGAGGATCTCCGCGGCCCGGCCAAAGCAAATCAGTTAAATCGAAAGCTCCCAAGCCTAAACTTGTGTCAAACGATTATAGATACCTTGAGATAGTTAAGCTTATTAAGTCATTTGATCCTGTCACTATAAATGGAATTCCGACAACTAGAATCAAAGAGAGAATGGAGCAGGAAACAAAGGGTCATGAACAGGAAACGCACGGTGAAGATGAGGCAGTTACAGAAACGACGAATTCTAAAAAGTCAAAAAAGTCCAAGGCAAAAGCTAAATCAATTCTTTTTGACTACATTCACCAAATAATGACTAATAATCTCGATACAGATATTCATCTTTCATTTCGACTCAAACCATCAGACCCGGATTTCCCTTTTGAAATTGAAACTCTTAATTTCAGTTTATGTGTACCTTCATCATACCCTTACAAGCCTAGTAGTAAACCATCTATAGTTGTTCTTAATGACGATATACCACGAGGTTTTGCTATAAATGTTGAATATGGATTCAAACAGATCGTCACTGTAGCCACCGAGAGGAAACCTATGGAGATTGCCGATGGGATAATACTTGATTTGGTTGATGGAAGAGGACTTTTATCACAAGTTAAAACGCTTGATAAATTCCTTGAAGAATTTTTAAAACAAGAAAAACGTCAAACAGTAAAGTTTATTAAATTTAAAGAACTGAAACTGTCGAGTCCAGACCCAAGTAGCGTTAATAACAAAGAAAGTAGCGTGAAACCCAAAACACAAGAACCAAAGAAGATTAAACAAGAACAACCACCAAAAAGAATTACACCAGAACATGTTTCATTAAGGAAACAACTTATCGACGAACTCACAGGGAAACTTGGAGATTCAACTAAATTATTCAACAAGGGACACACTGGTGATCGATATAAAATCCAGATTCCTTTACCAAGGACAAAATCCGTTCCATACCTTTGGACAATTAATGGGTATATTGTTGAAATATTTCTTCATATTCCTAATGATTATCCCGAGACCAAAGCCACTATTAGTATCCCCAATAATTTCAGTACCAATATTGTTGTCAAGCATCTGAAACAGCTTGAAAAACATCAACAACTTGCTAGTTATGTAAGTGAAGCTAAGAAGATTGAAAAAAATTTGGTTGCAAATTTCAATAATTTTGAACCAAAACATAAAAATCTTTTACATGCGGTCAACTGGTTGGCCAACTACATTCAGCCATTAGGCAGAGACGATTTCGAACAGTGGTATACCTCATTAACCCAAATAAAAGTATAGAACAAATATATAAATTTTAATATAAGTATTAGTATTAATATAAGTAGTATTAGTATTGGTATATATTGGGTTGCGCACGACGCGGAATAAAATATCATTTGTAGAGCAAAAGTTCAGGTAAAAGTTTAGGTAAAAGTTCAAGGTAAAAATTGAATATACAAATCAACCAAGATTCAGGTTAAATAATTCAGAACACTTTAGAGCGGTTTGAATTACAGAGTGAAATACAAGCACAGAAAAAAGCCGAATAAAAATCAAAATTTCACCAACTACATCACAATCAAATAACAACCATAAAATAGGCGATAATGCTGGATCATGTAACGTTTCAATATGCCAATGAGTGTGATTTAGAGATTCATTGTTCACCATTTGGACTTTCTGGACTTTATATAAAAGTGAAAGGAACCAATATTATAGGGATTGGATCTACGATGGGACTTATAACAGGGCTGTCACATGGACTTGTTCATTATAATGATAATCAAGATCTTGTAGATCAAAAATATAAACTTTATGTTGTTGTTGGAGATGATGGGATGCTTCGAATTGATTTTACAAAGATCTTCACTCATAATAAGGATGATGATAAGGTTGGCGATGAAGAAGCAGTAGATAATGAAATTCCTACATTAGTTTTTACCGGGAAATGTCCTGAAGGACGTCCTAATAAGGTAGAGCCATTTATTGGGATATTTTCGTTTGAAAAAGAGGAATAGGGGAGAGGAGAGAGAGGAGAGGGAAGGAGCGAAGAGATGGAAGAAAGATAGAAGGAGAGTAGAGATAGAAGACAGAGGAAAAGATCTATAAGGTCAAAGAAGAATAGGGAAGACCAAGTGACCAAGATAAGAGACTGACATCAGAGACCGAGATCAGAGACCGAGATCAGAGACCAAGATCAGAGACCAAGATCAGAGACCAAGATCAGAGACCAAGATCAGAGACCGAGATCAGACAACACCAATGGAGATGACCTACCCAGGCTCCCGGAGTGCCTAGATAGATATGTATTGTAATTAATAGTTTAAATGACCATACGCAGAGTATCTCTATCAATCGCCAACAAATTGCCACTACCTCAAAGACGTCAGTGTCTGCACCGTCAAGTGTACTTCCCTTCTATCAACTCTGTATTCACCCTGCGTACACTCTGTGTCTGTCTCTGTGTCTGTCTGCCTACACTCTGCCTTCGTCTACTGTCACGCTCATAGTGGGGACGCATAGAAGCAAAAGTACATGTTCTATACAAAATTAATGCATAATTATGCACAAATTACACATTATATGCAAAGAAACTCCCTCCATAATTATATCACCTTATATTAACCTATGATTTTAACATTATTTTATAACCCCCTCTAATGGGCCTGGTGCACGGGTAATTCGGCAAGGATTTCTCCAGGTTTCACTTTCGTCTCACGTGCCCATGAGCCGGCAACCGAGGTCGTCGTTCCTCGGAACTTTAGTGCGGAGTGCTTCTGATACGCTTATGATAATTAGAAGGCTATATAAGAGATAGTAAATCCCCCCAGGAAAAAATCATTAATAGTATTAACAATAATATTAAAATAAATAAAATGGAAAGATTAAATCAATTATCTGGACAATTATCACCATCATCAAAGCAATCAATTTTACAAAAAAATCCTGATGATGTTGTAATTGTTGCTGCTTATAGAACTGCTTTAACTAAAGGTGGACGTGGTAAATTTAAAGATGTTGGATCTGATTATATTTTAACAAAATTTTTAGAAGCATTTCTTGCTAAAACAAAAGTTGATGCTTCATTAATTGAAGATGTTGCTGTTGGTAATGTTTTAAATCGTGCAGCTGGTGCTTCTGAACATCGTGGTGCATGTTTAGCAGCAGGAATTCCATATTCTTCTGCTTTTATAGCTCTTAATAGACAATGTTCTTCAGGTTTAATGGCAATTAGTGAAATTGCAAATAAAATTAAATGTGGAGAAATTGATTGTGGTTTAGCTGCTGGTGTTGAATCAATGTCTGCAAATTATGGACCTCAATCAATTCCAAAAGTTGATCAACATTTAGAAGAAAATCCTGAAATGGCAAAATGTTTAATTCCAATGGGAATTACAAATGAAAATGTTGCAACAAAATATAATATGAAGAGAGAAATTCAAGATGAATTTGCTGCAAAATCTTATAATAAAGCTGAACAAGCTGTAAGTAATGGATCTTTCAAAGATGAAATTTTACCAATTGAATCAATTTTAGCTGAAGAAGATGATGATGATGAAGATAAAATTACCTATTCAAATGTCACTGTTGATACTGATGAAGGTCCAAGAAAAGGAGTTTCTGCTGCTTCTTTAGCAAAATTAAAACCTGCTTTCAAATCTGATGGTGTTACTCATGCTGGTAATGCTTCTCAAGTTTCTGATGGTGCAGCTGCTGTTCTCTTAATGAAAAGATCTTTAGCTGAAGCAAAAGGTTACCCAATTGAAGGTAAATTCGTTTTATGTTCTGCTGTTGGTGTTCCTCCGGAAATTATGGGAGTTGGTCCAGCTGTTGCAATTCCTACTGTTTTAAAGAAAGCTGGTTTAACTGTTGATGATATTTCAGTATTTGAAATTAATGAAGCTTTTGCTGCTCAATGTTTATACTCTGCTCAAGCTTGTAATATCCCTGAAGAAAAATTAAATCTTAAAGGTGGTGCTATTGCTTTAGGTCATCCATTAGGTGCAACTGGTGCAAGACAATATGCTACTATTTTAAGACTTTTGAAGAAAGGTGAAATTGGTTTAACTTCCATGTGTATTGGTACTGGTATGGGTGCTGCTTCAGTATTAGTCAAAGAGTAAATATGTAATGTAATTTCTGATTATTAAAATGTAAAACCAATACTTTGGAAACACCTTCAAATTCTATGAAGATTTTAAAGTAGTTGAAGCGATGAAGTCCATCACAAAGCTTAATTTCTCATCCATTTGTAGATGTAGTTCACTTTTTTTGAGTTCAACATATTCGTATTATCCAGGTTATCACTAAATCTTAATTATTCACTATATCACATAAAATACATTATTTAAAATATACATTAGAACTCTTTCTTCTTTCTTGCAGACGGATCTCATCATTATCATGCTTACCATCTGGTGTTTCAATTACCTTATCATTATTTTCAACTGGTGTTTCACTCAAATCATCCGAAACTCCTCCAGGTTGTTGTAATTTGTGTTGATGAGCTCTGTGGGGGAAATAAACCACATTAATTGGTGGAAGATAATATACATTCAGAATTGGGAAGTACTTGTATCTACTTGAGCCATTTGCATTAAGTGATTGTTTCTTTTCAAGTATGGATTTCAAATTAATGTGCTTGGATGATGTTGCTGAATACATTAATGGTGGGATTGAATTAGTTCCCTTATTAGGTTGAGTACTATATGGTTGAACCATATTATTCTTATTATCAACAACATCATCATCATCATCAACATCATCGTCATCATCATCATTTTCTTCATTTTCTTCATCTTCGTCTTCTTCATCCTTTGCATCTTCATCATCATTAGTTTCAGGTATTGGTATTAAATCTGAAGATTTTTGAACTACAACCGTTTCATCTTCATCATCATCTTTTCCAGATTTCCCAGCTTCTGTATAACTAGATTTCAATTGTAAGTGTCTACCTTTAATGAAAATATCACTTCTATCAAAATAAAATGATGGGTTTCTACCTCTTACTATAATTGGAGTACTAATTAATTCACTAAGAACAATTTCATTCTTTTCATCTCCATTAGTTTTAGGTCCATTAGATCCAAAATCATCATCCATATAATCATCATAATACATGTCAGCAACAACAGCACTTAATTTAACTCTTAAATAATAATAATTTTGAAATTGAAAATTACCATTATGAGGTGTAGCATTTTTAAATTGAAGTTTTTTAACAGTATAATAATTATCAACCAGTAAAGAATCCAGATCAATTTCCGTCTTATTCATAGGAATAATATGAGATGCCGAATTCAATGGTTCAAGGTATTTGACAAGATCAATATTTTGATCTTGTTTCGAATCCTTTTTAGGTGCTGGTTCATTTGCATCAGTTGAAACAATTATTGGAACTTGTCTAGATTTACTCAGAATCATTCTAGCACTTACTTCAAGTTTAAACCATTTTATGACTCGTGTGATTATATAACCATATTCTGTTGTTTGTAATTTAAGAACTTTAGAATCCGTATTTGAAAAATTACTTAATCTTAAATTCATTGCAACTTGAATAAAATTTCTTCTATAACAAGAAATAACTTTAGGATCAGATTTCAGATAACTTAATTCGGGATTTTCTTCTTGACTATTAGTAATAAAAGTAGTATTATCTAAATCATTTGTTGAAAATTTCCCATTTAAAAATGCATTAAGTTCATACTTAATTTCTTTATTATTCTTATCAATAATCTTACAATTGGGACTAGCAACACTTTTTTCATCTTCCAAAGTATCTTCATCGGACCTAAAGTCAAGTAATCTAGTTAATTTACTGGCTTTATACTCAATGCTGGTTCCTGAAGGTTGATTTTGAGTTTTAATCTTTTTAGGTCGTTTAGTCTTCAATGGTTTGGATTGAGGCGATGCATCTCCATTCTTATACTGATTTTGAGAAGCCAGAAGTGGTTGCTGTGGTGGTTGAAGTTGTGGCTGCTGGTGCTGGTGCTGCTGTATATGCTGATGTTGATGTTGATGTTGCTGTTGGTGCTGTTGCTGTTGCTGTTGTTGTTGCATATGCTGTTGTTGAAGTTGATACTCATCAAAAGGAGTAATACCTCTAGCCATTGAATCGGAAGTTTCAAATGGATCAAGGGATGTCCATGATTCACCCGGACCAGGTCCCATACTCAGATTTCGAGCAAAATTCTTAGATTGTTCATGATATTGACCCATATCATAAGCATGTTGAAGTTGTAGCATTGATAAATGCAGACGATTTCTTCCAGCAGCTTCAGCGGGGATAAAATTTGCATAATGATTGACATGACCAAAATCTGATGGATTTTGAAGGAAATGAGGTACTTTGGGAGGTCCAATAGTCGGTTGCAGACCTGATGGTTGTATCATTGATAAGAAATCTGGCATACCAGATCCTGGGATAGAAGAAGAGTTCGAAGGGAGATTTTGCTGTTGAGTCATTGCCCCCGGAGTTAGACCCGAATTCGTCGCCGAAGGAGTTGGTTCGGTGGTTGGAGGTTGAAATGGCGGTTCAAACAATGTATCTACATCTTCTTGTTTTACCCCATCGTTTGAATGCTGAATAGGGTGCAAAATATCGGGGAGAAATAACGACGAAAGATCGTCGTAGCGGGGTTTCCGGTCAGACCCAGAAGAAGACTCGTCGTTCATGACCTACAATTGATAAGAAGAAGATTGGAGATGATTTAAATTAATCAAATACGTTCGTCGATTGTCGATATACAGGAACAAAACCCGTACATCACAACAGAAAAACCCGTACACCAAACCCCAGATATCAGAGACGATATTTGTTCGCTACAGATTAAACTAAGTACCTACTCCAACATGATTCAGGAAGATTTTGGCGTAGAGCAATTCATGGAGAAATACGAACACCATGTTGACTTTAATCTCGGAGAAACTTGTGTAGATCTGATTTCCATCAATGAAGTTGCGGCAATGGCCGGAGTTGATTGTGTTGAACTTGGTAACAAGTTGTTATCGAGAAAGTTGACCTACGGTTCGATTCCGGGGTCCTACGAATTGAAAAGAGCTATTGCAAATATGGTAAAACTACTGTCACCATCTGAAGTTCCAGTCAATCCTGATGATATTATTATAACCAATGGAGCCATTGGTGCCAATTACCTTTTGTTCTATACATTAGTCAATCCCGGAGATCATGTGGTAGTTGCCGACCCATGCTACCAACAGCTCTGGTCTGTACCGCAAATGTTTAGTGGTTGCAAAATTAGTAAATTATCATTAACTCCTGAAAATCAGTATGTTCCAGATTTAGAAGAGTTGACAAATATTGTTAAAACCAATAAGACTAAATTGATTGTAATTAATAATCCTAATAATCCAACTGGTTCAGTTTGGCCCGATCATATACTTAAAAAAATTGTAGATATAGCATCTGAATATGATGCTTACTTACTCTGTGATGAAGTTTATAGACCATTATTTCATTCACGTGATTCAGTATCATCAATTGTTCAATTTGGGTATAATAAAGCCATTGCTACTGGATCAATGTCCAAAGCTTTTTCATTAGCAGGATTAAGATTAGGATGGATCATTACAAGTGGAAATAAACAATTAAATCAAGAAATTTTAAGTAAAAGAGATTATAATACTATTTCAGTTTCAATTATTGATGATATGTTATCTACATTTGCATTAACGCATTATCAACCAATTCTTACAAGAAACTATGAAATATGTCAAAAAAATATTAAAATAATTGAAAATTTTATTGATGAATTCAATGGATTACTAAGTTGGGTAAAACCAAAATCAGGAAGTACTTGTTTTGTTAAAATTAATTCAAATTTAGATACTATGACGTTTTGTGAAACATTAGCACACGAAAAACGTACACTTTGTTTACCTGGAGAATTATTTAATCAAAGAGGATACATTCGAATTGGATTTGGTAATTCCACCAAGAAAATTATTGGAGGATTAGATAAAATCAAAGAACTCCTTTTGGAATCAGGGGTAACAAATTAGTTTCTATTTTTAAATTTTCAGCCGTAACCGGGAAAAAATAACAAGCGGATAGGTCTTCCATGCATTGATTTTACAAATTGGGTAAAATTCTCCGAGGGAAATTAGCTAGTCAACTTATATAAACAATATATGTGTTAATTAATGAAACATGTTGGTATTGTGGTACCTAAGTATATGCAATAAATATTATCTATGAAAAATTTTCACATTAAGTTGTCAACTAAAATCTCATCGTCAGAGGCTAAAAATTTAAAAATTGTTTTTAAATAGGTGTTATCTTATTACCGAATTCCATATGAAACTAAAACTAAAACCTATATGATGTCCTAATTGTAATCAAATATGACGTAAATAGTTTGGAGGCGCCATTGCCAAGAAACGTAACGACATTTTGTAGCCGTGCATTGCATCGGCCATACCTAAATTTCTATCGATGAATACAATGGTCCAAGCGAAGTATTGAAATGATTTAAATGTGGCAGCTTCGTAAAGTTTAAATCGAGAGATAATACGGCTCGATTTAAAAGTTATTGCATCATTCTTCTAAAAATAGCAATAAAGATTATAGTTTATAGTGTAGTATAAGTAAGCGTGTAGATGCACTAATTGACAGCCTGAACAAGCCTTCAATTGAACAGCATCAATACAACAGTATCAATTGATAGCAATTGCAATTCAACACAAAGGTTCCGTACCTCAATTCATAACATCAACTCATAGAGTTACACTTTACAGTTTCAAGTCTTTGCCCACTCGTTCAAGCTTGAAAATCTACAACTAATCTTAATTAAAGGCGAATACTTACATTTTGGTGAAAAGTGAAACATTAGTCAAATTGTCAAATTAGTCAAAGTTAGTCAAAAAAAAATCCAAAATTCATCAAGTTTCAGTTAAGCTTCACCTAATTTTCATTAATCTCCCAATCATCTACAAATAACAACCACGTTTCAATTTAAGTTATTTTTCATAAAAGTTGATTTTGAAAAATTGGCACTATTTCGTAATTTAAATAATCTCAGGTTGTGCCATTATTAAAAAATCACTCGTTCTGCAAAACCTCCTAGCTACCGATTTAGTATTTTTTACAGTTGCTAGATCAACATTGAACTTGGTACCAAACATAATTGAGTTGGAGAATTCAATAAATTCGTTCAATAGGACAAATTAGTCACAAGAATCAACATTTAAGAATTAATAGTTTTTGTAAGACTTAAGCAACATTTTCCAATTATTCAAATTTCAATCACCCTAAAATGTCAGAAACTTACTATGGACGCTCTGTTAATAGAGTATTTAATCAAGATTTTGTAATTGATAAAAGATTCTCCATAGTGAAAGAATTAGGTCATGGAGCTTATGGAATAGTTTGTTCTGCTAAATATAATGATGGACAGGAAAATGATAATAATTATGTTGCCATAAAGAAAATAACTAATATTTTCACTAAGAAAATCTTATGTAAACGTTCACTTCGTGAATTAAAATTATTACAATTTTTTAGAGGTCATAAAAATATAACTTGCTTATATGATGTTGATATTGTTCCAAATCCATTAACAGGAGATTTTAATGAAATTTATCTTTATGAAGAATTAATGGAATGTGATATGCATCAAATTATTAGATCAGGTCAACCACTTACAGATCTGCATTATCAATCATTTATTTATCAAATTTTATGTGGATTAAAATATATTCATAGTGCAGGTGTACTTCATAGAGATTTAAAACCTGGGAATTTATTAGTTAATGCAGATTGTGAATTAAAAATTTGTGATTTTGGTTTAGCAAGAGGATTCCTGGAAAATCCTGAACAAAATGCTGGATTTATGACAGAATATGTTGCAACAAGATGGTATAGAGCACCAGAAATTATGTTAAGTTTTACAAATTATACAAAAGCAATTGATATTTGGTCTGTTGGTTGTATTCTTGCAGAATTATTAGGTGGAAAACCTTTATTTAGAGGTAAAGATTATGTTGATCAATTAAATCAAATTTTATTAATTTTAGGTACTCCAAAAGAATCAACTTTAACAAAAATTGGTTCAACAAGAGCTCAAAATTATGTAAGATCATTACCTTTAATGAGGAAAGTTCAATATTCTGAAATATTTCCAAATGCAAATAATTTAGCTCTTGATTTATTAGAAGAAATATTAACTTTAGATCCTCATCAAAGAATTACTGCTGAAGGAGCTTTAAATCATCCATATTTATCAGTTTGGCATGATCCTCAAGATGAACCTGAATGTCAAATTAAATTTGATTTCAAATCTTTTGAAACAGTTGATGATTTAGATTCAATGAAAAGTTTAATCGTTGATGAAGTTAAAAATTTTCGTGAATTCGTTAGAAGACCAGTTCAAGAACAACAACAAATTCAATTACAATTACAACAACAACAAAGAGAAAATCAAGAACAACAACAACAACAAAGAGAATATCAAGAACAACAACAACAACAACAACAACAACAACAACAACAACAACAACAACAACAACAGCAACAACAGCAACAAGAAAAATCTCAAGATATTCAAACAAGAATTCCTTCATTTAATCAAAGATCTTTAACTGATATTCATGATCTTGTAAATGGTAATCCAAATAGTAGCGTTGGAGTTGATACAAATGCAACAATTGATGAAAATGACCCATCAAGATATTATCAAGCACCAAAACCACAAGAAATTGATGAATTTATGATCAATCAAGATTTAGATTATTCAAATAATAACAATGACTTATTTCGATTAGAAGAAGAGTTAAGTTTTGGTTTAGATGGTGCTGGAATGTTTAATAATTTGTAGCATATAGACAATGCATTGTAATGACTTATACTAGCGATAATTGATGCTGTAGGCGTTAGCCTTTCATACAAGAATCTACACAAATCTACATAATCTAGCTAAAGTACTTTAGTTCATTGTATATTGGGTTGAATGTAAAACTTATGCATCGTGATAATCGAAACTTGGACTGCTTGAGTGAATCTAACCACCAATACTTCATTGTAATAATTGCAATTCTTAGTTGATTGCATTGATTTCAAATTTAAGGATATCACCTCCTTTTGCAAATACCCAAAAATGTTTATCTGTCAAGTGAACTCCATCAATTTTACCATCTTTGATAAAATACGATAAATCTATTGTAACTAGAGGTACTTCAATAGAAGGTACTAATTTATCTTTAACAATTGGATGTATAACTGTAGTGTATGAACGATTGGTTCCACCTAAAGTTGAACCATGCCTTTTCAATCGCAATTCAAATAATGATTTATATAATGAATCAACAATCTTCACTTGCTCTGCAGGAGATGAACTTTCATTTCTACTGGTAATGGCAGGTTCAAGTTGATTACTAACTGATTGTGGTTCATTTATCATTGGGATTGAACCAAATAATTTATTCATATTATTATTAAAACTACCACTTGAAAGTCCACCAAGAGTATGTCCATTTTGATCATCTTGACCAGAAATATTCCACGATCTTGTTACTACTGGAGAATTTGACGGGAATCTTGCACTTGCAGATGCATTGGGTGATGCAATTGGTGATAATTTTGTGTGTGGTTGATTTGAAACCGAAGTGTGAAGTCTTTTTTTAGAAGTATGTTGTTTTATGGAAGTTTTAACTTTGGGTAATGCTTTATAATCAAATTCCCAAATAATTATCTTACTATCATAACCACAACTTAAAAGTTTATAAATAGGTGAAGTTACGTCATCTTGATAAGTTTTGATGAATTTAATTTCTCTTACCGTATTAGTATGACCTTTAAATCTAGCAGCTATTTTTATATCCTTAATAATTGGTGGATATAAATAATTAGATTCGGAATTGGTATCATGACGAACAAGATCAATACTATTTGAAGGAGTTGTACCAGATGGTGATAAAAATAATGTAGACCCTCTACCGCCGGCGGTATTTCCTGAGTTTGTACTATTTAAAGTTCCACTTCTTGAACGACGATTAGTTAAATTGACATTCGATGATGATGTATGAAATCCTTTATTTAATAATCCATTAACGTTATAGTAAGACATCTTGAATATTTCAATTAAATCTCCTTTACCAACTAGACTAACAAATTTATAATCTGGTGAAAATTTGATATCACTGATCCCATCATGGAAATAATTGGCTACGAGGTCAGTAACAATTGAATTATTCAATGGATTTTGGGCATCACCATAATTTTCTTCATGAGTAAAAACTAAATCCATAAATCTTACAATACCATCTTCAGATCCAAATGCTAAAATCATAGGTGTTAAACCAACATTTGGTTTAAAATCTTCAAATTTATATGGGATAGTTGAAGAAATTGCAGTTATTGGTTTATAACTAATTTTAAAATGTCCAATTAAATACTCAGGTGATTCAGAAGGAGTAGAGGCCGTTGGAACAAAACTTAAATCAAACTTCCTGAAGTAAGTAATGAAATTATCTTTACCGACCACTTTTTTCACATATTTAGATTGATTTTCCGAACATGTTTCATATGGATTTATAATGACAACTTCACCATTTGCAAACCCAGCCACAAGAAGTAGCTCATATTTAGGATGTTTAATTGTACACAGACTAGTTACCACCACTGGTGAATTTGCAGTAGGTTTTAGACCTAAATTATCAAATACTCTCATAGAAGCTTGGGCTAAATTAATTAAAATTATATCACCAGAATCTAAACCTATTACCACCATTGGTTCAAGTTTACTATTATTAAATGCCTTTAAATGAGTTATTAAACGATTTTTACCAAATTCGGCCCGAAATATACATTTTTCAATAATTTTTGTATCTTCTTTAACGGTATTCATATACTCATTATCTGAGTCAATTGCAATCACGTTTAATACATTAATATGACCACTTATCAAAAGTTTAGAGGTATTCACATCTGACAATTGTGACATATAAGTTTCCAAATCAAAAGTAAGAATTGTATCGAAAATCAGAGGTGTTTCACCAAGCAGACTAAAATTTGGTATTTCTTTCAGTGTAGGAGTAATTTTAAGTAATTTATTAAAGCTTGTAGTCATTTTATTGAACGGAGTTTTAACAGGTGATACAAAATGATCAAGACCTGAACCACGAGAATGAACCACGTCAACAATTGACGTAACACAGCTTGGCAGAAGGTTTACTAATTTATATGGATCTTGTAGGAGAGGATTAACATTAGCACCAATATGCATACCACCATCCATTTGTTTAAGTCTTTCATTCTCCCACACAAGCTGAGAGAACTCCTGAGTGATATGATAAGGAAGAGAAACATAAGTTGTTGGTTCATTTCGACCTTGAAGGGTATCTAGAGGAGGTCTTGATATATTCAAGTAAGTAGGGGTAATTTTAGCAGTTGCCGGACGAATTGCAAACGGCCAATCGATATTTGAAAGTTTTTCAACTTGACTTGTTGCCAAAGAAGCAGTGGCATCTTCATTCTTCGAATTTACGAGAGAAAGCTGGGAATTTTCATCAAGAGAATTAATTGATGGACATACAGAATTGAGATATATAGAAGAAGCAGATTGCGGAGTAGGATTTGATTGTGTGGTCGTAGTGGCACCAGGAGCACCAGGAGGATTTGCAACCGTGGCAGACATTGGAATTGACCCGAATTAATAGGGAAAACAGAATTTAAATTTGGCCTAAAGTAGTAGAAAATAGTTGAAGATAAAATTAGCGGAGTAGATAATTTTGTGGGGCGAACGAGAACACACTGGTTGTAGAACACCATAATCAAATAGCTATACAGAAGGTATAAGAGGCGGAAATTAAGTAGAGACACTTAGAGATGATATAGGAGCTTACAAGAAAAGAATTGATATACATCAAGAATTCATAGAAATAAACCACTACTTGTAATAAGAGTATTGATGTAAATGGGACGAGAAAACCCAATCGCGGGCCCAAATGGACCCAACGGTGCCAGTCCCGACCAGTTCCCGGCCCCCATTTGCGCCCGCTGATTCCCACTAATTTTGTGTCCCGCGCACGTGATCTCCTGTATATCGCGCGAAAATTTTTCATGACTAATTCCCCCCTATTCGAATCCCGACCGGTACTTTTCCATAATCCCACCGGATTTTCCATCAATTAATTCTGCACCATAATTGACCATCAGGTGTTGATTAGGATTCTCTCGCATCGTCCCTACATAACCAGGCGTGATTCCTATTGGACTGCCGTTGTTTTTTCCCACTAAATTTGTGTTGCTGTCAACAACAATTTATTATTAGCGCGAAAAACATCCGTACACCACCGGTCGAAGATTAATAAATAAATCCATACACCGTCATGGCAGTTTTACCAAACTCTAAAAACCAGTCGGGGGCCCGGTTTAGACAAAGGAAAATCTCTGTTAAAGTAACGTTACCGATTTATAAGCAACGAGACTTAACACTGGATGATTCTGAGTTAGAACCGAGTCAAGTTCATCATTTAAATACATCTGCAAATGCTCAACCACGAGATTTACATTCAATTGATACAGGAGTTGATAAAAATGAAGAAGATGAAGTTCATTTACAACAAGTAATTAATGCAGCTCAAAAAGCACTTCTTAGTACTCAAAAACAAGAAAAACAACAAGATTCAAGCGTTTATATTCCAACTCCTGATGCTTCAAAATTATGGAATGAAGCTTCTCAATATTATAATGATCATACTTTTAAACAACCTGATACTTATATTAAATTTTCTGCAACTGTTGAAGATACCGTGGGGGTTGAATATAATATGGATGAAGAAGATGATGAATTTTTTCAAAATAATTTATCTAAAAACTTCCCAAAACCATCAAAGAAGACTGGTGAAGAAAATCTTAAAAAATGTACAGAAGTTGAATTTGAAATGATTTGTGATAAATTTGAAAAAATTATTGAAGAAAAACAACCCTTTTTAGCAATGGATCCTTCAAAACTTTTATCTTATGAAGAATTATCTTCAATAATTCTTGAAGAGTTTAAATCTTCAAAATCTTTAAATCATCCATATATTGAAATGGGATCAGATCTTAAATATTTATCAACTACAACATTAAAAGAAAAATTGTCTAAAGAAATTAATTATCAACCATTTGTTACTCTTTTCGATAAAGATTTAAATAATCCATCAAATCAACCAAGATCAATTCCCAAACTTTTTGATTTATTTGGTAAACCAATTTATGGTCATTGGAAATCAAGGAAACTTGAAAGAAAAGGTAAAAAAATTCATCCATCATTAAAATTTGAAGATCCAAATGCAAGTGAAAAAGATAATGATAATGATCCATATATTTGTTTTAGAAGAAGAGAATTTCGTCAAGCTCGTAAAACAAGACGTTCAGATAGTTTAGGAGCTGAAAGAATTAGATTATTACAAAAATCTTTACATCGTGCAAGAAATATAATCAAATCAGTTTGTCAAAGAGAATTAATTAAGTTAGAATCATTTGAATCTGAATATCAAGTATTTAAATTACGTTGTGAAACTAAATCAGTTAAAAGATCAATTGGTATTAAAGGTGATGAACATTTATTCTATCCACATAAAAGAAAGAAGATTATTAAAATTGAAGAAGATGAAGAAGATGAAGAAGATGATCGTGAACCAATTAGGAAAACTTATAAGAAAAGATCAGAAGAATCTGCAAGAGAAAGATATAATCAACAAATTCAAGCACAACAACAAACTCAAGAAGCAACTTCATCAACTCAACCATATGTTAAATTACCACCTTCTAAGATTCCTGATATGGATTTGATTACAGTTTCATTAGTATTAAAAGAAAAGAATGAAACAATTAAACGAGCCGTTTTAGAAAAATTAAGAAAACGTAAAGATCAAGATGAAGGATTTATCAATATTACTGATGATCCATATCAACCATTTTTTAATATATCAACAAATTCTAAAAATGGTAAAGAAATAAATCATATTCCATATTCATCAATTGGAGCCAGTAAATATCATCAAATTAATACAACAAATTATCTTAATAATTCAGTTAAGAAAACTTTAGAAGAAGGTAAAAGTCCATTACCAGGAGTTAAAACATTCCGTGGATCAAATGGTGAATTAATTCCATCAAAAGCATTTCCTCATTTACTGACATTATTAGAATCTCATGTTAATAAATTAAATTCAGTTGGATATATTTCACAATTATTATCAAATATTGAAAATAATAATTTCAGTTCTTATAGTCATGGATATGGTTATCAACAACAATTGCAACAAAAATCTCAACAAAGTCAATTTAGTCCAGAAGATGATACTTCAATTTCTGAACCAATATTTAGACTTCGTAAAAGATTTGGTAGAAATAATAGATTATTTGTTGATAGGAAAGAACTTATTAATAGACCAAATGATTTAATTGATGAATATTTAAAATTTGATGAAGAACCAGAAGAAATTTCTAAAATTTCAAATGTTTATGATTGTAAATCTGATAGTATTAAAAGACTTGATTCAAATTGGAAATTTGATAATGATAATTCCGAATATAAACGAGGAATTGAAGATCCATTTGGTCTTGATCCATCAAGACTTAATTGTATTAGTGATGATACTCAATCAATTAGATTTGGATCAATGTTACTTTCAAAATCTTATGATTTATTAAAAGATTCAATGCATCAAAGACAAGTACTTATTCAACAAGCTAGAATGAGAGCATTACAACAGCAACAACAACATCAACAAAGAAATGGTCAATACCAAAATCGAATTAATACAACTTCGAATAATACGCCAAAGAGCAGAACGCCGGTCGTTACATCTGGTAGTGAAGCATCAATTAATGGATATTTAGTAAGAAATCAGGTTAAAAAATCTGGTCATTCAAATCTTCCACTTCAAGAAAAGAAACGAGCTTTAACTACTGCAAATCATCCTAAGTAGATTGTAAATATTGACAATGGCTTCGGCCGTGTATCTTAATGTAAAATATCATTGTAAATGGTGTAGTGGAGTATATGAAGGAGGGTATGACAAGATAATAGGTAGCATATTGGAAGTAGTTCGAAATTTACCCAAAAAAGCTATTGAAACCACATTTCAGCCCAAGAGAAGTCTTGCCTGGGACTTCATTGTCTGCTGATGTTCTTGTGGTTGTAGTTCTTTGAAGACTGTAATCAGGTGCTCAAGCTATAGCTGGCTAGTTAACTGGGCTCAGTAAGAACCCACAAATACATGACTTATTCAGTCTCCAATCAGACCTCGGCTGATGGCATTAAAGACCAATCCAGTAAAGCCATTGCTGACTCGATACTTCATCTCCATCGCTGGGTTTGTAATTGCTTACCATCCAGTTATTGAGTGTTCTGATAAAACTGCCAGACACTCTAACATGGCTAGTTTCGGTCCAATTTTCACATCTACAAAAATCTACAAGCACCTTACAACTTCCGTTAAGATATTTGGTTAAAACTCGACTCTTGTCACTTCAACTTCAATTGGTACGGATATAATGACGAGTACCAGCTTGCGTACCACCGTAAGTGCCTACAGTAGATGTGAAGCAGCCAAAATTCGTAGTTCACAATGAGTTCACAATTGGAACTAGTTTCTGACCCTAGATGGTTGTTTTTCTTTGCCTTCGCCCCGGTGTTGCTCTGGCGTGTTAAGTGCTGCCATTCACAACTGCTAGAGTCCATGCCTTTGTCTACAGTGGTAATTCTGCTCGTTTGCAGCCAAAGGCAACAACCAGAGCAAGTACCGCCAGATCCACGGGCACGGACATAGCTTTAGTATCTCCTTGTGCCTCTCGTGTCGGACGGCTCTATCGGGCTTATGGTTCTTGATACTGCTTGACAATGAGGTTTTACGGCTTCAACTATGAATTTCTTGCTCTCAAAATTTCCTAATGCACTCGGTTGAGGAACTATTTAAATCTGTACTAATCCATAGTTTCTGGAAGAATAACTCAGAGCTCTCTTTCCTCTTCAATTGACCAATTGAATCTTTCTTTTTTCCTCTTAACTTCACATAGAAATCACAGCACTTCATGAAATTATTCGTTCTTGGAGCCCATGGGAAGGTGGGACAGCAATTAATCCGCCAACTCGTTAAAAAATCGATTTCTGCCACTGCTGTGGTTCGAAACGACGACCAAGTCAAGACCATCACGGGATTATCGGAATCTTCTTCATTGATCAAAACTTCAAAATTTACAGTTGACGCAATTACCTCTGAAGCGCTTGCTAAGGAAATTAAAGGCCATGATGCTGTTGTGTTCACCGTCGGTTCGGGTGGTGATAATCTCCTTCAGGTTGACCTTGATGGAGCAGTTAAAACCTTTGAAGCTTGTAAATTGGCCGATGTTAAAAGAATTATTATAGTTAGTGCTATTTTTGCTGAAGATAGATACGCTTTTGAAAAGACTCCATTGAGAGATTACTATCTCAGTAAACACTATGCTGATCGGGTCCTTATCAATGAATTTGGATGTCTCGACTACACTATCCTCAAGCCAACCTATTTGGCCGATGGTGAAGGTACTGGGAAAATTTCACTTGTTGCCAAAGGTGAAGACATTGGTACAGTTACTCGAGCTGATGTAGCAAGTGTAATTATCTCTGTTCTTGACAAGAAGTCTACGTTTGGAAAAGGTTACAACTTTAAAAACGGGTCTTCTGACCTCAATGAAGAGTCCACTTTTAACTAGATGTGTTTATACACTATTGGAATCAATGTATGTCTGTGAAAGTTAATACTGTAGATGTGTAGAAAGATTACCTGACAAGACGTCAGATGGAAGAGAATTTACACTAGCAATACTCACAGTGCTTGGTTTAGAAGAACTCGAATTCTTTTAGTTATTCGTGGTCCGTTGGCCTACCTGGTGAAGATAGTGAAATTTGCATGGCTGCAATTCCATAAGGTCGTGAGTTGAATCTTCTCTCTATTCGTCTGAAAAATCCAGCTAATCGTCTGGTCTATCAAAGCTATAAACCAACTGAACATTATCACCGCGACGGGCTCTACTACTCTTTCAGTTCCCATCCTAGTAGTATCGTCAGCTTGCTCATTTGCACCATGGCTGCAAAAGCTGCAAACTTTGGCACCAACCAGCAATCCCACCAGATCATTAAACTCACCAAATTGATATATAGAAAGCAACGAACGCGTCTTGGCCCAATAATGCTGCTCTACGACAATTTGACTTGAAAGCTACTTAACTCAGAGCCTTAATTAATTGAACTTCATTACGTGCTGCTTACGTGATGTGCTGCTTATGTACCTGCTTATATAATCGGTATAATGAGTATATGAACTACACTTGGCTGTAAAGTTGCAACTACTCTTCTCAATCTTCTTTTAACAATTGACTCATTCTGGGTATCAAAGAATTTCAATTGGCCTACTGACTTGGAACTGTTCTAAATCCTTCACTGAAACGCTTTACTGACATATTCCACCATTGAAAACCATGAAATTATTCGTTCTTGGAGCCCATGGGAAGGTGGGACAGCAATTAATCCGCCAACTCGTTAAAAAATCGATTTCTGCCACTGCTGTGGTTCGAAACGACGACCAAGTCAAGACCATCACGGGATTATCGGAATCTTCTTCATTGATCAAAACTTCAAAATTTACAGTTGACGCAATTACCTCTGAAGCGCTTGCTAAGGAAATTAAAGGCCACGATGCTGTTGTGTTCACCGTCGGTTCCGGTGGTAAAAATCTCCTTCAGGTTGATCTTGATGGAGCAGTAAAAACTTTCGAAGCCTGTAAATTGGCAAATGTCAAGAGAATTGTAGTAGTTAGTGCTATATTTGCTGAAGATAGAGACTTTTTCGAGAAAACTGCATTAAGAAATTATTTTATCAGTAAACACTATGCTGATCGGATACTAATTAACGAATTTGGATGTTTAGACTATACGATCCTCAAACCATCATCATTGACTGACGATGAGGGTACTGGAGGAATTAAAATTCTTGCAAAAGGTGAAGAAACTGGTAATGTTGCCAGAGCCGATGTTGCAAGTGTAATTATCTCAGTTCTTGACAAGAAATCGACGTTCGGAAAAGGCTTTAACTTTAGAGGTGGATCTTCTGACCTTAATGATGAAGCTACTTACATTTAAATGAAGTTGTCATGTTTATGAATCGTTAATAAATAATATATGACTACTTAATACTTCTGTTAATGACCTGTATTTTTAATATACAATGTAGCCTACCAGTCTATATTCTATAAAACAAGTGTGATTGACAAGTATTGTAATTCTGTATCTATTTTCTGTACTTTAATTATGATCCATCTTTCGTCTTCGTCTAGAATAAACCTTCAATTTCACCATCGTCATTTACTTCAACATTCATAAATCCAGCATGGGTTGGTAATCCTGGGATAGTCATGATTTCAGCAGCTAATGCATAAAGGTATCCAGCACCTGCTGAACATCTTACTTCTCTAATTGGAACAGTAAAACCAGTTGGAACTCCCTTCAAAGCAGGATCATGAGATAAAGAATATTGAGTCTTGGCAATACAAATTGGAAGGTTGGAATATCCTTGCTTTGTATACGTTTCAATTTGTTGTTTAGCTAATGGAGAAAGTTCAATTGCTGAAGCTCCATACATCTTTGATGCAATTGCAAGTAATTTATCTTCCACTGAATCTTCAACGTTATATAAGAATTTTTGCTTTTCTCCACCTTTAGCTAATTTAACAGCTTGAACAACTGATTCAGCTAAATCAACAGCTCCTTCACCACCTTTTGCCCAATGATTAGAAGCAACTGCAAAATCAGCACCTGATTTAAGTGCTTCATCACGAATAAGGTCAAGTTCGGCTTTAGTATCAGTTGCAAATTCATTAATTGCAACAACAACTGGAACATCATATTGTTTAACATTTGCAATTTGTTTAGCTAAATTTGCACAACCTTTTTGAAGGTATTCTAAATTTTCTGTTGTATATTCTTTTGGTAATGATTGACCTGGTTTAACATCTGGTGCACCACCATGTAATTTCAAAGCTCTTGAAGTTGCAACTAAAACAACGGTATCTGGTTTAAAACCTGAAGCTCTACATTTAATATTGAAAAATCTTTCACCTCCCATTGTAAAATCAAATCCTGCTTCTGTAACAACAAAACCTTGACATCCATTATTTATAGGATTTGAAGCAGAAGTTAATTTTAATGCTAATTGATCAGCAATTACAGATGATGCACCAATTGAAATATTAGCAAATGGTCCAGCATGAACGAAAACTGGAGTACCTTCTAAAGTTTGCATTAAGTTTGGTTTTATAGCATCTTTTAATAATGCAGTAATTGCACCTGCACATCCAATATCTTCAGCAGTAATTGCTTCACCGGTTTCCTTTTGAGTTCCAACAACAACTTTACCAACTCTTGATCTCATATCTTTAAGAGATGTTGATAATGCTAAAATTGCCATTAATTCTGAAGCAACAGTAATATCCATACCTGAACGACGAGGTGGATATTTAGATGATTCATTTTTACCTTCACCAATAGTTATTTCACGAACAAATCTATCATTACAATCAACAACTCTTTTAATTGTAATTGAATTTGGATCAATATTTAATTTTGCAAATTTTTCAATTTCTTCATCTGATAATTCATCAGGATTTGTCTTATTAATTCCAATCTTTTGTAATCTTGAAATCATTGACGGAGTGAAATTTCTTGTTCCTTTTTTAACTGGTACTAATCTTTTAAAAAATCCTTTAATTGTCTTTGAAGTACTTTCATGAAACATTCTAGTATCAACAGCAGCACATAATAAATTTTGAGCTGCAGAAATTGCATGAATATCACCAGTTAAATGCATATTAAATTCATCCATTGGAATTACTTGAGCATAACCTCCACCAGCAGCACCACCTTTAACACCAAAAGTTGGTCCCATAGAAGGTTGTCTAACATTAGCAATAGAATTATAACCTAAATGAGCTCCTAAAGCTTGAGTAAGACCCATAGTAGTTGTAGATTTTCCTTCACCTAATGGAGTTGGAGTTATACCAGCAACTAAAATATAATTACCTTTATCAATAGATGAACCTTCATTCAGTTCATCTAATCTATTAATTACTAATTTTGGATCAACTTTAGCTTTAAAATGTCCATAAGGTTCAAGTTCATTTTCTAAAAGTCCAAGTTCTTGTGCAACTTTAGTAATTTTTTTAGGTTTTTGAGCTCTTGAAATATCAATATCTGAAGGAACAGGATCTTGCAATTTTAATGGTAATGGTTTAAAAGCATGTTCATGAGCTTTTGCTGCTTGATGAACAGCAGCATCGAAAACATTTGAACATAACATAGCAACAGTCATTGGACCAACTCCACCAGGAACTGGAGTTACAAATCCAGCTATTTCAGCAACTGGTTCATATTCAACATCACCAACAAGTTTTCTACCATTTTTAGCATTAACGTCTTCTTTATAGTTAATACCAACATCAATAACTACTGCATCAGGTTTAATCCAATCAGCTTTAACAAATTCAGCTACACCAACAGCAGCAACAACTATGTCAGCTTGAGAAACAACAAATGGTAACTCAGCTGTATGACGATGACAAATTGTAACTGTACAATCTTCATTTCTTAACATAGCAGCAACTGGAGTACCAACAATATCTGATCTACCAATAACAGCAGCATTTTTACCACGTAAATTAATACCTGTTTGTTTAATAAGTTCAATTATACCACTTGGAGTACAAGGTTTAAATAAAGGTTTACCACCTCTTTTAGCTAATTCTCCAACATTATAACGATCAAATCCATCAACATCTTTTTCAGTTGCAACTGCATTTGTAATTGTTGTTTCATCTATATGTTTAGGTAAAGGTAATTGAACTAAAAGCCCATTTACTTTTGGATTTTGATTTAATTTTTCAATAGTTTCAAGTAATTCTTCTTCAGTAATTGAATCATCAAATTTAAGTAATCTTGATTCGATATTCAGAGATTTAGCAGCTTTTAATTTTGATCTAACATAAGCAGAAGAATCAGGACGTGAACCAACTTGAATAATTGTTAAATTTGGTTTAAATTTCAATTTTTCAAATGAAAAATCTTCATCAGTAATTAAATCATTATAATGACTTTGATTGTATTTGATAACTTTTTCAGCAATATCAAATCTAATTTTTTTAGCTAAAGAAGTACCAGAAACAACTACAGCTTTCAAAGCTAATGAAGATGAGGTGAAATTCCTCACCTTAACTTGCCGAAGTTGATTTAATGAAGTTCTAAGCATAATTATTTGTTTAGTTAGAAATTTAAAAAAATGAAATTTTTCATTTTTATGAATAAATTTAATCCGGGTTGTATGCAGGAATTATGGTACTTTTTGGGTGATGACATGTCTTTTAAATTTAAAATGCATACAAATTTTTCACTGGAAACAATGAGTCATAGCTCGGGTACCCCAATTGAACTAGTCAATTCAATATATGATTATTTACTCAATATAGGTTTATTATGAACATATACAGCTATATGGCCTTAAATTACATGTTGTTAGTGAAAACTGGGGTAGTTGATAGGTTCTGCAGGTTTTTTATTCTCTGGTGACTCCGGTTGGTGACTCCGATCGTTTTTGACTCGGATCGATGACATGAATAGTGAAAATTCCCACCTTACGACAAGACTAGTGTGATTAGACAAATTAAACGATCTTAAGACAAAAGAGGACTACAGGGAGATTTGTAGGCAGGGATTGTCTCAGTAACCCCGTCAATGTGGTGGTCTGGGTTAGAGAGTCAAAAGCGTAGTTGAAGACACCAATGACTTCTCTCTAGCCTACTCTTTGTCTGTCTGGGTTAACCTGGTCTTGTCTTTATATTCTTTCTCTCATCTCCCGCTTCTACGTCTCTGTCTACGTCTCTGTCTACTCTCGTCTTCCTGTCACCATCCTGCCTACTCTTACTCACTTAATCTGTATTACTACAGTCTATAAATATGCAATCATGCCTGATTAGGGCTTGTAACATCCGAAACCACCAGTTCATTACTAGCATTCTCACTTCTTAACCTATTAAGCATTACTTGAGCTCGAAGGAAAGTTTGATCAGGTTTATTCTCTAAATCTGATGGAAGTTGTGGTTTTGCAATTGGAACGGATTGATTTGGTCTTCTTCTTGTCATTCTTCTCTTTAATGATGTAACACTTTCATACTCATAATTACGTGATATTCCAAGTGTTTGTGCCGCCTGGGCACTCACTGCACTGGAAGATCGGGTATGATTAGATGCTTGATCTAGTAAATCATCTAGCGACATGGTTGAGTAAAAAGAAAGTGCCTTACTTCGACGATTTTTATGACTCTTTTCTCGACTTAAATTACTGCTGCTTCCTGAAACTGGTGCTGATGATTTTAATCGTTCAAGTAAATCATCAATTACAGCACTTGATCCTGAACCTGTTGAATTTGGTTCTGGTTTTGATCCTTCTTCTTCTTCTTCTTCTTCTTCATCCTCTTCATCGTCTTCTTCTTCGTCGTCTTCTTCTGGTTTAGCCACTGTTCCCTTGGCTTTCAATGCCCGTTCTTCAATAAGTTTCTTACGAGCATCATAAGCTCTTTGTTCTTCTTCCTTTTGAATGTTCTCCACGTGAGCTCGTTTGAATTCAGTTATGAAAGTTGAAAATTTACTAAAGAATGTATTTCTGCTTTGAGCATCTTTAGGATTTTCACCAAAATACTCCATGAGGGTTGAATGTTGTTTCATTGTCTTCTTTACATGGTCTTGTAAAAGAGAATTTTTAATGTTAGCACTCTCTAAAGGCCCAACTAATTTAGAAAGAATCTTATCTTCAGGATTGAACGTTGAAACATCGCTAAGATTACCCTTGGAAATAGAATTAGATACATTAACGATTGATTTACCAAAATCTTGACAGTCTGCTTCAAGCTGTTCAATTGCAATATTATTAATGTGATTTAAAGCACTTAATTCGTCAACGAACGATCCAAATTCTGGGAATTCGTTTCTAATAACTTTTTCAACATAATGCAAAAAAGTCATGGTGTTTGAATCATCTTTCATGAATTTAAGCCTTTGTAAAGTATCTAATTTGAATCCCATTGCCTGTTTTGAGAAATCATTCATGAAATTCCCAACTGATCTGATAATTCCCAATACATATTTCAAGCTTTCGCTGGCTCGGACGCTAGTAGTAGCTTCATCTACAACCTGTAATTTATTTAGTAAATCAAGGTAGTCTTTCTGATAAGTTTGTACAAGAAGTAATCCTCTAGATCTAGATTTCCAGTAGTGTCTCATGTTGAATATTTCCAAGTAAATTCTGTCTGGACGATCGAGTTCATCAGGGTTCTTTGACGGCATTTTATGGTTGACAAAGTTGGTGGAGTAAGGTAAGAAATTTCTCACCACCGTATCGCTAAATTCACTTAGGGTATCCTGATTGAAAAACTCAAGAACACTGATATTCTCAAGAATATCGCTATGACAATGAAGCACTTTCAAAATGAAATCTTTGGGTGGCATATTGGCAAACATATGAAGGTTAATTCCGAACTGTTGAGCCAAATCTCGAGGTAAATACGATACTTTGGTTGATGATGGTGATCCAGATGATTTAACATCTTTTTTAAGTTTTATAACTGCCGTTTTAGCTACAAATGCCTTTTCAACTTCACCAAGAATTCCTTTCTCCAATAATTTATCTGATAATTCTTCATGATGAATATCTGACCAGAAAGTATTGCCAATATCATCGATTTTATCCCAATGCATTTGCTTTAATTTGGTTTTTGGTCTTACCAATGACGTTTGTGAGCTATTGAATTCTCCCAATTGGTTGGCTGCAAGAGAAATTGATCTTTCATTAAATGAGTCGTCTCTATCGCTCATTCGAGAAGGTGTTGATGGGCTCGATAACAACAGGTCAGAAGTTGGAGATTTGGATTTTAATCCAAGTAATGGAGGTGGAGGCGGCGGCGGTGGCGGTGGTGGAGTTCCTGAAGGATTGAGAAATCCAGGAAGTGGCGGTGGTCCCGATAAAAATGGAGGTGGTGGAGGTGGAGGTGGAGGCGTTGGTCCTTGAAGGAAAGCCGGGATTGGTGGAGGTGGAGGGCCTTGAAGGAAAGCTGGGACTGGTGGAGGCGGAGGGCCTTGAAGGAAAGCTGGCGGCGGTGGAGGCGGAGGAGGCGGCGGTGGAAGACTTGGACTTGATTTGGACTCGACGTGTTCGTGAATCACCTCTGAGATCCCCGGCCGCTTTCTTTGCTTTCTGTACGATTCAGAAATTATTGAAAGCTCATCGGTATTGACAAATGAATCTTCACTGAGGTCAATAGTGACCTTATTATCTCTTGAACTAGTTTTAGAATAAACCGTTTCCAATTCTGTGAAAATATCACTTTGTCTTTTATTCCGAAGTTCAACTTCATCATTTCTGAAATCAAATTCGTCACTTTTATCGGTTCTATCACTTCTATCGCTTTTTCTAGCATCATCAGTTTCGTCACTTTGACGTGATCTGAGAGTTTCTGCGTCGTCATCGCTCGACCTTACTCTTTTCTCAGGATCATTATTCAATTGTTTCACTAATCTTTGTCTTTCTTCCTTCAATGCCCGTATTTGAATCTTTAAAACTTCAATTTGTCGATCTTGAGATGCAATCTTATGAGAACTTAATTCATTTTCTTTCTTTAAATGAGTTAATGTTGCATTAAGTCCAAAACTTGCTTCTAATTCAAGTTTCTTCTTCTCTTCTTCTAAAAGTTTTACAGTTTTTTCCAACTCCTTTGACTCGAGAACTGCTCTTCTGGCTATGTCCTCTGAAGTCATGCGATCCATGAGTCTTTGAATCGAACTGTTAAGTACTGAAACCGCATCAGATCCAATCATGGTAGATTCAGCTACTATATGTTGCATTACCGAGTCAATTAATACAAGTAGCTTATCTATCTCATCATCTGAACGACCGCTATCCTTTAGCATCAAGAATTTTTGGAAAATCGATTTTAAATGAAGTTCAACCGGTTGTTCATCCAAATCAAATGATTTCTTGATATCTTGATATAATCCATCTAAACTTACAGCATCAAATTCATCAGCTGTTGAATTTTTAAACTGATTCCCAAGATTGAAGAACTCAGTATAGTCTTCTTCAGCGTAAGCTTCATATTTTTCAATTTCGTCATTAATCCTATCATTATTAACAACTCTTATCTTGTCAAATACTTTTAATAATCTTGAGTCATTAAATTCTCTCCGTAATGCAATTCTTTTCTTGATGTTTTTAGTTCCTTCCACTATGGAATTCACTAGAAGTAGAGTTGTCAAGGAATAATTATTAAAATTAAAATCATCTCCGTATCGAAGTCCTCCACTTGTGAAATGTTGATCTATAAATGATTCAAATGCATTGAGCCACGGTTGAAACCTTACATAGTCTCCCGAATGATCCTGAACAAGTTCCATACCTTCAAGTATGGTTGGAAGAAAATCTGTTTTCTTGTAGTAAGAAAGAAAGATCAAAACTTCAGTAACAAGGATTCTAGTTGCAAGTCGAGGCGATACAAGAGAGTAAATGATTGCTTTAATTACATGATGTTTGTTTTTCATTGAAAACGGTTTCGTAGAAAGTGATGATGAAGATAAAGATTCATGATCTTGAAATTCTTCTTCCTCTTCAAATCTCTCTAAATTAAGTAAATTTTTCAAACATTTAACAATAATATACTCTTTATCGAATTCATCATTAGATTTAATACTTTTCTTATTAATTCTAGTAAGAATAACAGATAACGCCGTTTCTCCTTGAGCAAGATTAAATTTTTGAGCCCATTTAATGTATTTTGATTCAGATAATTTTTTATCTAATTTTCTATATTCTTTTAATGTAAGTTTATTTGACATTATTCTTGAAACATACCATTCAGGTGTACCTTCTTTTAATTTATGTTTCTTTGTAAGGGTAAAATCAGCATCGTCGGTTGATTTTTTCCTTTCGAAAACTTCATTTTTCATTTTTTCTAATTCAAATGACCATTTTTTATCTTGAATTTCAAGACTTTTACGACGTTCAACTTCAGTTACTGAATCAACTGATTCATTTCGTGTAACTTCCACTGTACGACGACTACTACCTGAAGGAATTCTCGAAGATTCTGCCAGATTAGAATTTGAATTGAAATATGATGAATTTTGAATACTATTAAGGTCAAAATCACTATTATTATCATTTTCACTTAGTATAAGTTCCCATTTCCTTTTAGTTGATATATTTTTGAATGCTGATTCAGGTAATACTCTTGTTGATAAAAGTTGATCGAAAAGTGCATCTACTACCGCCGGTTTAGGCATTTGATGACTACCTGTAATATAAGAGTATGTAGAAGATGCCGATACCGGGATTGATGATTTTGGTGAAGTAATTCCTCTCATAAAGCTTGAAGATCGTGATCTTAGTTTTTTAGGCGATTCAAACGGTACCGTATTCAGCTTTATCGGAGGTGGTGGTGGCATAAGATCTTCAGAAAGTGCAGTACCTGCTAATTCCAATCCTAATTCAACTAATGATTCACCACCAGCTGAAGTTTTCGTATTCACTCGAGATAAATCAGGTCTTCCAGAACCTTCTTCTCGATCTCCCGGTAGATGCATCACATGAATTGGCTCTTTGGCATTAGTTGCACTATCGTATCCAATAGCTTGAAATTGTTCATTTGGAGACCCAGAATTCGAGAAAAATGGTGCTTGTTTCGAAAGCTTTCGAATCGACTGGAACATGCTGGCCTTCCGGGGCCTCTCGTCAGGTCCCATTTCAATAGGAGGTCCCAATTGTTTCTTCATTGAATGTTGCAGTGTACTCCAGATTGAGAATTCTCCGTATAATCTTAACTGCAGAGAAGACCCGTACCTCACTCACCGTGCAGGACATCTACAGCGCAGATCAAAAGACCCGTACACTCCGCTATGATCAGTAGATACCCCTGTCGAAACTGACCCTAAGTGTTGAGTTTTGAGCACCAATGTATTCGTTGAGCTATTTAAACTACTCTGGCAAACTTTCAGTATTTACTGATGTTTCCTGGCTTTAATTTAATCACTTTATTTTAGGCTGTTTAAGGCAGTTTTAGGCTGGTGCACGGGTCTCTTCTCCTTGCATCCGTACATCTCACGCTAACGCGTTATTTACATAAAAATCAAGTTATTACTTCTTCTTATTCTACTTTCTACTTCTTCTCTTTTCTTTCTAGTTATTGTGATCAGGTACACTTATTTATTCATTCATTTGACCTTTACAATTATTTTCATCTTGTTTTCACTCGTTTAGCTCTCATGTCACAACGAGGAATTCAAGATTTCTTTGCAATTAAAAGCCCCAAACCAGCGGCGGTTAAACCTTTAAGAACCTCCAATAAGATCACAGCATCTCATGAACGGGCCAGAGCTACATCGTCTTTTTTCTCCCAGTCAAAAGATGAGTTTGCCAGCTCTGAAGCCGATACTACGCTTACATCACCAGAAATCAATAATTTTAGAAATCCAAATCTATTAAAGTCTTTTGGTAAATCAAATAAAGAAAATAGTCCTCCTAGTAGTCCTATAAAACTGACCAAACCTTCCATCAAGAGGAATAGTGAGTTTCTTGAAAGTTTTGGTAGTCAACCTAGAAAATTACAGAAAAAATCATCAACTCCTCAACCAACTACATATAAATCGAGCGGTATAGAATTAAGCCCTGAACAAGAGCAAGTCATTGATGTGGTGGTAAAACAAGGTAGTAATGTTTTTTTCACCGGTAGCGCCGGTACAGGGAAATCGGTGGTTCTTCGTCATCTAGTTAAAGCCCTTTGTATGAAATATGGATCTTCAAAAGTTGGAGTTACTGCATCTACAGGAATGGCAGCATGTAATATTGAAGGACAAACGGTTCATAAATTTCTTGGAATTGGAATTGGAACTGCAAGTCCTCAAGAATTAGCTATTAAGATCAAGAAAAATAAAGGTCTTCAATATAAATGGAAAAATTTAAAAGTTCTTATAATTGATGAAATTTCGATGATTGATGGTAAATTATTTACAAAAATTTGTGAACTAGCTAAAATAGTTAGAAATAATAATCTGCCATTTGGTGGAATTCAATTAGTCTGTACTGGTGATTTTTTCCAATTACCTCCAGTATCAACAACTAATAGTGCTCAATACTGTTTCCAAAGTAGTATGTGGTCAAAAGTTATTCAAAAAACCATTGTTTTAAGACAAGTTTTCCGTCAAAAAGGTGATACAGAATTGATTGATATGTTAAATGCTCTTCGTCATGGAAATTTGAATCAAGAAATGGTTTCAAAATTTAAATCGTTATCTAGAAGAGTTAATTATACCGATGGAATTGAACCAACAGAGCTTTATCCTACAAGAATAGAAGTTAAATCTGCTAATGCTGCTAGATTGCGTAATTTATCAGGAAAATCATGGTTTTTTAAAGCTCATGATAATGTAGCTGATCCTCAATATAAGAGATTATTTGATAATATGATGTGTGAAGAACTTTTGGAGCTTAAAGAAAATTGTCAAGTAATGTATTTAAAGAATCTGAGTGAAGGATCAATTGTTAATGGATCAGTTGGTACTGTTATATGTTTTTTAACAGTCAATCTTTGGGGTGAACTTATTAATTACTATCGAGGTCTCATGATCGATCCAACGCCAAATGTATTAGAAGAATTTCGAATTTTATCAAGATGTATTGGAAAGAGTGAAATTGATGCCAATGATCAAGCCAAAATTGATGTATTGATCCCACAAGATAGAAAATCTATATTTACAAAATTAACTAATCTTGCCAAAAGAGAATTACCTATTGATGCAGAACCCATAGTAAATTTTAAGACTACAGATGGTTCATATGCACTTCATAAGATTGGTTATGAAGAATTTTCTGTTGATACCGGTAGACTTAAACTTCAATCAGGAAATTACGTTGAAAGACTCGAAAGAAGACAATTACCACTTCTACTTGCATGGGCCATGTCTATTCATAAAGCACAAGGACAATCTATCGATAGATTACGAGTAAACCTTCAGAAAACTTTTGAAAAAGGACAAGTTTATGTTGCACTTTCTCGAGCTACAAATAAAGATCAGCTTGAATTATTTAATTTTGATGCTCGGAAAATCACTACATCCTCCGAAGTTAAACTATTTTACCAACAGTATACAGACTAGTAGCTATTTATACGATCGTGAGTAAAAAAAGAGTAGCAAAATGAACCAGATTGGTAGTTTAGAAGTAGCAAAATACCATTTATTTCTCACTCATTTTTCAGTGAAAAATTCATCACTACTATGAGTCTTGATATTGGCTATGACGGATTTGCGGTCTCGCCCAACTACTTCAATGCCGTGCCGGATATCTCCACTATCTCCGACGGCAGGCTTACGGTGATCTTCAAATCTCTTTTGAAGAAAGATGCTGTAACCAAAGAAAAAGCCCTTCAGGAATTATGCACCTTCATACAAGATCCAACCAATAAGTTCACCATCGACGAAGACTTGTGTCTTATCTGGTGGACGCAGATTTACGCCAAACTAGCGCTTGACAACTCGAGGAATGTCAGGGTTTTGGCCCATAGAGTTCAGTCAAGTTACTTGACTGCAATTGGTGGGAAATCCTTCAGTAGGTACTTGAAAAGTAGCATTGCTGTTTGGATTCAAGGACTTTTCGACTCCGATAGATCCGTGGCCACTGCTACTCAAAAGCTGTTGTTAGAAGCTTTCAATGACGGTGAAAAAGTAGACAAATTATGGCTGATTTTCTCCGATCCAATAGTTAATTATATCGTTACTATAATCTTAGTAGAATCTCATGAAACGTTATCGGATAAGAGAAATGTCAAGCTCGATGACCTGGAGGCCAAGTACGAACGAGCCTTGGGGTCGGTGATGTCCATGTTGATCAAGTTGATCCACACCAAAAGTGAAATATCGTCTATTGATTCTCTCGATAATGCTCTTACTTCAGATAAGTTATGGGACTATTTAGGGAAAACCGTGGAGTCGGGAAACATGCTGCTTCTCAAAACGTATTTGGTGCTCGTCAAGGTGTTGTTTACAACTCCTGAATTCTTGAGTTCGGGCATAGACGTCAAGTCTCTTCATAAAGTTGTCTCTAAGAAACTCATAAAGTTCATTAAATTTAAACCTTCAAAGACTTCTTCCGGGTCAATCATCTACTCCAATATCGTGATCCAGCTCTGGGATACTCTCATTGCACTCACCCAGTTCGACGGCTCAAACTATAAAGTTAAGAAGAATTTCTGGCTCGTTGCTGGCTCTAAGAGTTTCAGTAGATTGTTAGATTATTTAAAGTTAGGTCCATGTAATCTGAGTCCAGCTTATTATTCTCTCATAGAAGTTTTCTTTACTAAACTTTCCCTGGCTTCATTGCGGTCTACTGACGACTGGGAATTCTTAGATTTCTCCAACGAGTCTCATGCTAATACTATTCTTATCAAGATCCTCTCTTCACAATTGGGTTCAAGTGTTGATTTTGCATTTGACAGTCTGCTAATTGGATGCTTACTCAAAATCCAACCACTTTTCAACTCTAAATCTGCACTTCCTACCATCATTTACGCTATAGAAGATACTTTGGCTAGATCTGTCAGACTCGATAAACAGCAATTGAAGGAGATATGTTTGGTTGGAGTTGCAAAGACTCTCAAACACGAAACCGACATTGTTGATAATCTCAATTCTGCCTTGCTTTCCACTGCATTGTCACAGGCTACAGACTTGGAGGTTGAGTCCTTCAAGTTTTCGCATAAGTGTGCAGACGTCGCTCAGGTTCATTTACAAATCTTATCATTGGTAGACCCTCTGCTCCCATCCAAATTCCTCCTGTCGCTCCTTGCAGGTTTACAGGAAGATTCATCGTTATCAAAACCTGGTTTGGCATTTGAAATCATTCTGAAAGTCATGAGTATTTTGAAAACCCTGAATCGTAATGATTCTCCTGAAGTTCTTGATGCTTTCATAGAAACTCTTCCTGGGTTTGTGGAGCCAGGTTTCTCCCAACCTCCTCTTAATGTTTTGTCCCTAGCAATCGAGTCTTCGGTACAAGTTTCGACGGAAACTGTTGATGATTTCTACACTAAATTCTCTATGGATTGTCCTCTGGATATCCCCAACCTTTTACTGGTTTTACATCGCCATCATTTGTTAGCTTCAGTGCAACAGTCTTACCCATATATATACAGCTATCTTGTTGATATTGCTAGTAAAAGCCAGAAAACCGATTCAGAATGTCAGCTTGTATTCCAGTTTGCTAACGATCCGTCTATTTTCAAAAGCTTAGTTTCAAGTAGCGCTATCTACCCAGAAATGTTCATAAAGCACTTCGACACCGACCTGACATCTATTTCTATAGCTGCTGATGATGAAAGTACTCACGATGGTCTTCGTAAAATATTCTATCACGCTTGGACCGATGCTGCTTCACCTGAAAACTCAGCTTTCCTCCAGCTCGGTCAGGCTCCTGCAACTTTACATCTTGTGAAAGAATCTCTCCTCAACTTGATTGTAGGCGGCCTTGTTACCGACTTTGCGCCAGTCGCCAAGTTTGTCAGTGACTCTCCAGCCAGTTTCCCTTTGAATGAATTGCAAGAAATCGTACATACGGCTATTGATGGAATTTCTACTGATTTGCTTTCTATTGCTAATAATTTGGAACAAAACGTTTGCTTGGTAAAGCCTTCCGCCGCTGAAACCACCCTTGATCAACGTTTACCTTCTATTGGTACTTTTCTCTATCACTACTTACTGTCTCATGAATCGGTTGAGTTTAGCCTGGAGAAACGTACTGTTCTTATAGTTTCAGCACTCGTGGCTGAGTACTTATCAGACTATAGTTTCTTGGCCAATGCCAATGTCAATTCAGATAGTCTTTCCATTTCTGGAAACCTCTATAATTTGATTTTGCCTTACTTCAGTGGTTTGGATACATCGAAACTCATCCTGATGATACTGTCTGAAGTCGAAGGTGATGATTTACCTAGTAATGTTATTGTTTTGCTATCCAGTGACCTCTCAGTTCAAGAGTACACCAATCAACACTACTTCCAAGCCCGTATCCTTCATAGAATCTTATTGAGTTTGAGCGAAAACATTCAAGTCCCAGAGTTCGAATCTTTAGATATAAACTTCACTAAATTAGCAGCTACTCCACTCAAATTGGCAGTCGTTTTAGTCGGATTTAGAGACTTTATTCCCAAATCGGCTAAGTTCGATCGAATCAGAAATTATGTGGCAGCAGAAATACTAGGTGTCAAACGGGAAAGTGATATTTTGACCCACGGTTTGAAATGGTTGACGCTCAGTATCAATTTCCTTCACGTAGATGCTACTCCTGGATACGAGGGAATCCCCAAACATAGACTAGCTATGATCGTCAATCAAGTAGGAAGCTGGTTAGAATCTGATATAGCGTACGACGATACATTCCTTGTGATTAGAACTCAATTGGCCCGTTTTTTCCTTGGGCTAATGGCTCTCAACGATTCAAGTTCGTTACCTGATAAGTTCTGGGAGGTTGCATCCAGTTTATGTACCGATAATTTGAGTACAGCCCAAGTAGAGTTTTCTCACCTTGAGTTAAGGTACTTCTCCATGAAATTATTGTTTGAGTTGAATAAACACGGTGGTGATGTCGACAGTTTGATTGAAGAAGTTATTGACTTAATCTCTAATGATGAAATTTCTAGAAACGATACAAAATTAAATAATCAACCTGTGGTTTTGAACTATAATATCGTTATTCGACTCTTGAGCTCAATTGAAATTAAATCAGCTGTTATTCAAGATAAACTTGAACAGTTTTACGTTCTTTTACTGAGCTCTAAATTCGTTTCTCTTCAGAGAGTTAGTACTCACTTTCTCGAACAGTACATCTTGCAATCACAACAGGACTTTGTATTGGAATATCAGTTGAAGCACGCTAAAGTTTCCGAAGATGAATCCGAAAAAGAAGGGCCAAAATTACCAGAATCCTTACTTAAAAACATCACCAGTTTCAAATATGATATTGAAGAATTGATTGAATCACAACAGGAGCAAAAAGTGACTTCCTTCTTGTGGAGTTGGCTTCTTGTTTTCAGTCATTTTAAGGATATCACATACTCGATCAGAAACCTGTATATCAGCCAGTTAAGGTCTCTCAACATTATTGACTTCCTTTTGGACACTGTGTTTGATCACGTCGACGTTTCTGATAAGAAATTGACAGGATCTGAGAAGGGAAAAGTAGATCCAAAAAATAATATGTTTCAAACTTACGAGGTATTACAAGGACACACAGGAGAATCTGTTGATTCAGAAATCAAATTTTTACTCGTTCATTTATACTTTTTGATCTTTCAACATTTGGCTTCTTATGTTCAAAATTGGTTTAATGGTATCAGAGACAAGCAACTTAAGAATAAGATTGAAAAATTCTCTATTAATGTGATATCTCCATTGATCATTAGTAAGGTTTTACTGGATGTTTCTAATTCTAAAGACAGACTTACTAATAAAGAGGAGAACATGACTCTTAAAGTAAGCAGAGTCACTAATGAAATTCGGTC
The DNA here is from genome assembly GCA_030578455.1 of Metschnikowia sp. yHQL527. NCBI lineage: Eukaryota > Fungi > Ascomycota > Pichiomycetes > Serinales > Metschnikowiaceae > Metschnikowia > Metschnikowia sp. yHQL527. Next base: position 12,366 of record JAJMRR010000031.1, on the reverse strand, counting down.
AGTCTACGTTATTGATGAACAAACTATGGAAATGGTCATTAGAATTCCTCCTTCATACCCACTAGCAAGCGTAAGCGTAGAAGGTCCTCTTCGTTTGGGAGTTAAAGAAAATCAATGGAAAGCATGGCTATTAGCATCACAGAAGATCATTTCTTTAACTAACGGATCCATAATGGAAGCAGTCGAATTATTCAATAGAAATGTTAACTTACACTTTTCAGGTTTCGAAGATTGTGCTATTTGTTACTCAATTTTACACCAGGATCATTCATTACCATCCAAAGTATGTCCAACATGTCTGAATAAGTTCCATGCCGCGTGCCTTTACAAGTGGTTCAAGAGTTCTGGGGCTAGTACCTGTCCATTATGTAGGTCTCCATTCAATTTCCGGAAGTCGTAAATATAAATACATATAGTTATAGACAAAAAAACGTATTACACATTCAAGTAAATCTTCGTTCATTCATATTACCTCCTGGCCCAGGGTGCTCCTGTCATTGAAATATTGGCCCTGGTGGTATGCACACCTTGATAATGGTTTATTAAACCTGGATCATCATCTTCGTCTTCTGTAGAATTTTGAATTACCGGAAGCTCCTGGTTGGTAATATAATCTCTCCAAGGAAATAATCCTGATCCGAACCAGAAATGTTGTACTACTGGAAATTTACTCAATACTTCAACCTCATACATTTTCAGTAAACCAGAAAGTACTTTAGACCAAAGCGTCACTGTATGATGGACATCGGATATAATGGGAGAATGTTCGTTGAATGGACCCAGTTTGATTCTGTAAATGAATGCCACCGCATTAACATATAAATTAGATGTCTTATAAGCAGATATAGTTTGAGTAGTTAGTATCAGCAGGACTGGAGGAATCATTCGATTATTATTATTACCGTTGAATTGAGCAGCTCCAAGAATATACGCCAAGTGGAAATGATCGTCAAGTCCCCAAACTCCATGAGATCCAGCAGGTTCTAAACTGTAGGTTACGATTAACCGTCTACATAAATCATAGTATTTTGAGAAGATAACAAGAAGCAGAATTCCGTCAATGTCGGGAATCACTTTGGTATCGAGAAGTCCACCTATGAACGCCAAGAATGAAAGTTCATGACCTGTCCCATAGTCTAGACGAACTTGAGATCCAAAACTATTCTCGAAATAGTATCTAATTTCGCTGATAAAACCATCTTTATCTTTGATTTTATCTAATGGAAGATGCTGACGAAGAAGATCCAGAACATTGGCCTGAAGCTTATCGTGCCAATCACGGCATGCAAGGTTTCCGAACCGTCTTGGGCCCGGACGAGGTGGAGTTTGTTCGATATACTCGTTAAGTTGGGAGATAATTTGAAGAATCGAACTTCCAACCGTCAGTGACACTCCTAAATTTGCATTGGATTCCAGTACCACCGGTTGTGGCGACTCGAGAGTTTTGGGTTGACTATGTGGCCTTGGAGGATCGAGACTTGCGGAAGGTGGTGGTATATTGGCTTTTTGCCTGGTCACCAAATCACCATCTAAAATACCGTCTGGAACATCATACCCTTTTACTTTATCCACCACAAAAGCTAAGGTTTGGTGTAATTTTTTGTATGCAATCGACTTGTGGAACCGAGCGATGTCGGTTCCGTCAAAGATCTTTTTCGTAGGCGTAGCCCAATTTTCCACAACCATTACTTTACCGTTTATCTGAGGAGACGTATTTTTATGATCAATACTGTAGACCCGTGCACCACAGTTTCAAAAGTAATTAATATGATATTGTTGAAACAATTATTTCAGTTATTTGGCTCTTTGAAATTCCTGGAAATGTACTAAGCTTCATCTTCCGGTTTGTTTTACTGGAATTATCTGTTTTCGACAACATTTAACTCTTGGTATTTCTATCGATTTTCGGTATTTCTCATACATTTTCCATTTTTTGATAATTGCTGCAAATGCTGCGAAATGATGTGAGTTTCTTCATTGATTTACGTCTGATTTGCAACTTCTTCAAAAATGATACTTTTTCAGACTGGTATGAATATTACGGTTTTGAATGAAAGGAAACGTAGAAATATCGCTATATGTACTGTCGTATTATATATATACATGTCAAGTCTAAGGAATACCAGTTTCGCTCAAACTATCATCTGACTGAGAGTTTACCTCGATGATTTCCGGTGGTTCTGCGTCCAAATCAATGATATCTGGAACTTCTTTGACTGAGCTGCTTGGGAGATTGAATTTTAATACAGGAGCAGTCCCCAAACTATTCTTCATTTTGATATAGTCACCATCCTTTGTGTCTGGAGACCGGCCATGTAGTTTGTCAGATGACAAGAAGGGGTCGCTAGATTGAAAGAAAGACGAAAGAAGTTTTTGTCCAGAAAGTTGTGTTTTAGGACTCTTGGACTTTTTGGGCAGAGAAAATGATCTAGATGACCTGCTAGGCAGATTGTCAGTTGATTTTCGAGGCAGTCTTTTGAGAGTCAACTTTTTCGGTGAAACCAGTTCTGAAACCAGTAATTTTCTTTTCGAAATATCACCTTTCTTCTTCGGTGAAGCTGGGAAGTTACCAAACATATCTAAAGTGGTTTTTTGAGGTGAGTTATTCTGTTGTTTCTTCAATTGAATGTAGAATTCATCGACAATTTGGTGATTTACATGCTTTACTATTGACTCCGGTATCCAGAAGCGGTCCCATTCACTACTTTCATTAAAATCAACCTCTTTATCCAATTCATATATTATTTTATCAAGATATTTTGGAAATCTTAGCATGACATATTTTGTATCATGCTCCTCCTTGGCACTTGTAATAGAAATATGTTTCATGAAGGGACTATTAGGTCGAGAAAGAAGTTTGACAAGAATGTTCTTGACATTTGTCACTGGAGAATCAAATACCTTCAAAGAAGAAAGCAGACTCATATGGTCGTTTGGAATGAAGGTAGGCACGTTTGACAAGTACAGAACACCTATAGAGCCAGCTAGAGTGTTTCTGCGGTCGACCGTAAGGTCATTCGCCCATGGGCACAGTACAAGAGAAGGTTCAAATGGCGATAACTCTGCAAAACTAACATGTCCACCAACAAAGATAAACCACAGCAGTGAAACAATGGGAAAGAGGTATAGAAGAGCGTGTGACTCAGATATGCTAACATTCGAAATGTTTCGTGACTCATTGAAAACATCCCGAGGGCGTTTGGCAAGTACCAGATTAAACCAGGTTAAGAATGCTGCTAAGCTACCACGCCGTGTATGCTCAGGTTTAAGTCGGGACCTGGAGTTGAATAGTGGATACAGAGACGAGTCGAAGCATGCAAGGAACCTCACCAGAAAGTCCGGTGGTGGCGATAGTGGTACAGATTTCTTGGGCAGTGACTTCTTTGGCAGTGATTTCTTTGGCAGATGAATCAATTGTCGATGGTAGGCATCAAATTTTGTACCACACTGGGCAATCTTGATGGCATGAGATATTCCAATGCCGGCATGGCCCGACGAGTAATCACCTCCTGCTAAGCAAGCCACTAGCGCCAAACGGGCAGTGTCAAGCCCAGTATTAGTAGTTATCACGTCGAGATGTACTGGTGTCACATAGTAAGGCCCACTGTGGGTATGACGACGTAGGTTTTTAAGTACTTTAGTTGCACCAAAAACAAGGGTATCTGAGTCATCAGAAAGTACATAGTCAACAATTCCTGCTTGCTGAAGAAGAGCACATTCAGCTTCGGCTTCACCGGGAGCTTGAATGAAATCAATGGAGTTTTTAAGAAGCGAAGACTTAATTCCTGCGATAAGAGCTGATGGTTCATGTAGTTTGGCAGATTCAGGCGGAGGATGAAACCTCTCCGGGGACTCTGATCTTCCTCTAATGGGAGACTGTTGAGACCGAACCGGTGATGTAGACCTAGATCTGGTGGGAGAAGTAGACCTTGAGCGGTCATTAGTGTCGTTTCTTAACTTATGAGGTTTCCAAGTCCCATCGAAAACTACCACGAACGAGACATTGAGAGAAACAAAATGGTAGAGCTTGGCAAGAAACGCCCGTATTACTATTCTGTCATTTACCTCTGTTGTCATAGTCGTTTGATGAAGAAGAATGTAAGCATCTATAGCGATTCTTGGAGGCCGAGAATTGTTATCTAAAAACAGGCTTACAAACTCCGGGAAAGGAACTGAAGGAAGGTCATAGGGACGAACAGCTGACCAGAGTCCTGAAATGCCCATGGATCAATAAGAACAGGGGGAAGCAGAAAACTAGTAGCTGATTGTAGGTGTGAATATAGACAAAAGTTAAAAATCACCAAGGGTCAAATTTTGGTCAAGTTTTCACCTCAAATTATCGAAATCCTGGAGAAATACAGAAGAGGCCTTAAAGATCAATACCACATGGAATTGAGGTAGTTAGGTAGATGTTGAAGTTGAAATATCTTCTGAAATCTTCATCTTAAAGTCTGCATAACCCGCGCAAAACCCTGTCGAATCCTATCTCAATCTCGACCGTTACTTGTTAAAAAACGAATCAACGGAGAACCGAGAACAAAGCCGAAAGAAACTTTGGCGAACTGCAGACTTTGCAAATCAGAGGACTTTACTTAATCCGAAACTTATTCAACTCCATTGACTCGAATCTTAGTCATCATCATATTCATTTAAATATTCAGGTCAACTCCTTCGTTCATTTCTAGTTGTCGGACTGTCCCTCTTTTAAACCAGGATGTCCATTCAAGCTGGACTGCTTCTTTGCGGGGGATTTCAAGGTCTCACCGTAACTCCACAAGCTTATCATCTTATAGTGAAACATCATGTTTCTACAATGATTCTTCTGAGAAAAAATGCCCTGCTGGTTGAACAAATTAGCAAGTTGATTCGTGATCTTCAGCATATCGCTTTGACTCAAGCCAATTACAAATACCCTCTCATTTTCGTTGTCGACGAAGAAGGAGGAATGATGAATTCCCTATTTGATAAAGAAAATCTTACTCAATTTCCGGGGGCCATGGCTTTAGCAGCAACAGGTGAACCTGAACTCGTATACGAAGTTTCCAAGGCATTGGCTAGAGAATTGAGACATATTGGATTCTCAGTTATCTTAGGACCCGTTCTAGACGTTATAACCAAATTATCTCATCAACTAGTAGGTGTGAGAAGTTTCGGAACAACTATTGAAGAAGTAACAAAATACGGTAAGATGTGTGCCCGAGGATTCCGTGATGGTGGTCTTCTTACCGTGGGGAAACATTTCCCTGGAATCGGTAACGCAAGCGTTGACTCACTTCTCGAACTACCGATGATGGTAGACTCGCTTGACCAAATTACTCATTTCAATTCAGTACCTTTTGCAGAATTAATAAAAGATGGGCTTTTGGATGGGATCTCGGCGGCAGGCTGTGGAGTTCCCACCATCTCTCCCGATGAAGTTCATGCTTGTCTTTCACCAGTCATAATAAACCAACTACTTCGTCATGATCTTAAATTTAACGGTATTGTGATTAGTGAATGTCTTGAAATGGATGCATTGTATCACTCTATTGGCCTTGGCCAAGGTGTTATTCTTGCCATATATGCTGGATGTGATATTGTTATGGTTTGTCATGATAAGGAACTTCAGGACGAAGCAGTTGAATCAATGGAAAAGGCTCTTGCAAATGGTAATCTCGATGAAGAAACTGTTCTGAAATGTCTCGAAAGAATTGAAAATCTTCAAAAGAAACTACCACCATGGAATCAAATTTTTCCTGATAAGTTGAATCTTCCGTATAATGGTTTCAAATCTACTTTTCCTCAAGATTGGCTTCGTCATCAAGATTTATCAAGATCAGCTTATCAAAAATCAATAACTTTAGTCAGAAATTACTCCGGAACTCTCCCACTAAGCAAATTTGTTGCTGAGTCTACAACTGGTGATAACAAGGACAATAATATATTAATTCTTTCACCTTTACTTAACCCAATCTATCCCGAACTGAAACATGATCACACCGATAAGAATCCTCAATTATATACTGGTGAAGAAGTATTTCAAAGATTTGGCGAACTTTTATCGAATCATCCAGCAAATCTAAAATCCAAAAATCCTTACAATGTGTTGCATACAACCTATACTGCCAATGGGCTTACAGCATTACACGAAACATTAATTGAAAATTCTAAACTCGTTATTGTTCTTACATCAGAAGCGTCTCGTAATATGTACCAAATTGGGATCGTGAAATATGTATCAATTCTTTGTGGAGCTAATCCATCTAGTTTTTCTAGTGGATCTACTCAACCATTATCAAAACCTTTGGTAATAATTGCTACCCTGTCACCCTACGATTTTTTTTACAATAAGAATATCGGTAGTGCTTATTTATGCTGTTACGACTATACTAATAATGTCCTTGAGCAATTAGTTGGTGCTCTTATGGGAGATTTCCTGGTTGAAGGATGTATTCCGGGAGAGAAGAAATTTATCAATCGACTGAAGAAACGGAAGTTCCCACAAATCAACTCCCCAGTACAATCTACTGTTAAAAGAAAAAACACACCACCTAAACGCCGTTGGCTAGTCGATGAATTCAATATCAATCGTGATTGGTCAAGTTTAGTAAAACTATGGAAGAATAATGCTACAGAAATTGAAGGATATATTCCTAGCGATGACTACTTCCGAAAGTTAAGTATCCTACTCTCTTCGAACAAGACCCAGAAACATTTTGTTGTGAGGAACTCTTCTTTAAATATTTTATATGGAGTGGTATTGACTTGGATAGATGAATACCAAGATGTTCCACTTGATGGTGTAATTGAAGATAAATCGTCAAATAAAAAGATTGGTAACATTGTTCTTTTAATGGTGGATAAACAGAAAAGATTACAAAGTATAGGGAAAAACCTTCATGCAAGAGCTATAAGGTATCTTGTAAAAGAAATGAATTGTGAATCAGTGGAATTAGGAAGCTCATTTCCTTTATTGCTAAATCCTGATTCAATTCGTATGACAAAGGCATTAGCCAGTTCAAACAGAGTAGTTGTAAATTTCTTCAACAATATTGGATGGGATGTATCACCACAGACATTTTCTAAGCCAAAGCATATTATGCTATTGAAAAATATGACAAATTGGTCAGTTCCACAAAAGATTTTCCGTGAGTTGATGATTGTAGGAGTTCGATTTGATATTTGCAACCATCCGGAAAAACTCATGAAGTTAATCCATAAGGCCACCATTGATAATGACAATGATAACGGTGAGAATCGGAGAATTAAACAAATCTACATGGAAGCCATTAAGTATTTAACAGGTCAATCAGTTTATGAAGTAAAAGTTATAATTGCCCTTGAACCAACCAATCAAAATGTTATTGGAAGTATAATTTTATTCACTAATTGGTCTCAATTAGCTAAATTTTATCCAACTATGGATGAAGCTGCACAATCATCTAATGATTTAGTTGGAGGAATTGTAGCGCCAATTATTGATCCATCATATTCAAATCTTACGGAAATCTTCAAATTTGGATTAATTTGTTCAGGAATTACATTTTTAAAGTCATCTATAGGTGAAGATAAAGTAAATCAATGTATTATAGCTGGTATTGAAGATGATAAAACTCTCAATGGTATTAAGGAAATCGGGTTCAATGAATGGAAACAGTACTACGATTACTACGATAAGAAGCAAGATGCCAGTCAAACATTCTTTGATGAAGAGAAGTGACTTTAGTGAAACTAGGTTTGAAAATGAGCGGAGCAGGAAATTGAAGAAAAATTGTGAAAAAAGTTTAGCAATTTCACTTTATTGAAATCGGTGATGTTTCAATGATGTTTCACTTAAACTTTAATGTTTCACTTTATTTATACGTGAATGAAAATAATATTAACTCAACATTGTAAGCCATGTATAATACCCGGGTGTTTCAGGTAATTTAGCAAAGTATTTTACGTCATTTTAATTACCCGGGTATGATAAACTAGCGGAACAATTTCCCGGAACGTACAGTAAAGGGCATTTATCTCCTATAGCTTCCGGGACTTTCCCCATATTATTCTGCTAAGTATGGGGTATCGGCACATGACCGTTGGAGAAAGCCGGAACCAGCCCGCGGAACATGTCGGGTTGCGCTGTATCCCTTAACCCGGAGAAGATTTTGTCTGCGAAAAATGTTTGGCAAAATCAAATCGGCGGAGAAAGGGAAGTACCCCAGAATGTAGCAAAACAGTATAAATAGAGGTGAAAATCCTACTAAATATTAAAATAATTAATAACAATTAAATCAACATGTCTCCTCCATCTGCTGTTGAAACTTCTATAAATTTCGAAGGTCATCCTTCAATTAAATCTACTCAAGATCCATTAGTTAAGAAATTAAGTCTTGGTACTGAAACTATTATTCGTCATAATGCTCCAGCCCCAACTTTATATGAAGATGGTTTATTAGAAAAAGGTACTACTATTAATTCATCTGGTGCTCTTATGGCTTACTCTGGTAAGAAAACTGGTCGTTCTCCAAAAGATAAGAGAATTGTTGATGAAGAAACTTCTACTCACAATATTTGGTGGGGACCAGTTAATAAACAAGTTGATGAATTAACTTGGAAAATTTCTAGATCAAGAGCTTTAGATTATTTAAGAACTAGAGAAAAATTATTCGTTGTTGATGCTTATGCTGGTTGGGATCCTCGTTACAGAATTAAAGTCAGAATTATTTGTGCAAGAGCTTATCATGCATTATTCATGACTAATATGTTAATTAGACCAACTAATGAAGAATTAGAAAATTTTGGTGAACCAGATTTTACTATTTATAATGCTGGTCAATTCCCTGCAAATGTTCATACTAAAGGTATGACATCCTCTACATCTGTTGAAATTAATTTTAAAGATATGGAAATGGTTATTCTTGGTACTGAATATGCTGGTGAAATGAAGAAAGGTATTTTCTCTGTTATGTTTTACCTTATGCCAATTAAACATAAAGTTTTAACATTACATTCATCATGTAATCAAGGTGATGAAAAAGGTGATGTTACATTATTCTTTGGATTATCAGGAACTGGTAAAACTACATTATCTGCTGATCCAAAACGTAAATTAATTGGTGATGATGAACATTGTTGGTCAGATAATGGTGTTTTCAATATCGAAGGTGGTTGTTATGCTAAATGTTTAGATTTATCAGCTGAAAAAGAACCAGAAATTTTTAATTCTATTAAATTTGGTTCTGTATTGGAAAATGTTGTTTATGATCCACTTACTAAAGTTGTTGATTATAATGATTCTTCAATTACTGAAAATACTAGATGTGCTTACCCAATTGATTATATTCCATCAGCTAAGATTCCATGTCTTGCTGATGTTCATCCATCAAACATTGTTCTTTTAACTTGTGATGCTTCAGGAGTTTTACCACCAGTTTCAAGATTAGACAATGCTCAAGTCATGTATCATTTCATTAGTGGTTACACTTCAAAGATGGCAGGTACTGAAGAAGGTGTTACTGAACCACAAGCTACATTTTCTGCTTGTTTTGGTCAACCATTTTTGGTTTTACATCCAATGAAATATGCTCAACAATTATCTGATAAGATTACTCAACATAAATCAAGTGCTTGGTTATTAAATACTGGTTGGGTTGGATCATCTGCTGCTAGAGGTGGTAAGAGATGTTCATTAAAATACACCAGAGCTATTTTAGATGCCATTCATTCTGGTGAATTAGCTAAAGTTGAATATGAAAATTTCCCAACTTTTAATTTACATATTCCAAAATCTTGTCCTGGTGTTCCATCTGAAATTTTAAATCCAACTAGAGCTTGGAAAGATGGTGAAGCTTCATTTAAGAAAGAAATTGCTACATTAGCAGGAAAATTCGCAGAAAACTTTACTAAATACTCTGATCAAGCTACAACTGAAGTTAAGGCTGCTGGACCAGATGCTTAGTTTATTTATATTTACAAATTCATAACAAATACATAACGGTTAAATTGAAACGATGTAAAAGCATAGTAATAAGCCAGGGAATGGATCCGTGCACCGGCTCCCAAATGTGAACCCGTGCACCGGTGCTCATGCAAATGTCGGAGTTGCTATAATGGCACATGCATAAAGTCCGCGAGAAGCAAAATGTTGAATTGCATGTGCCTCTACTAAGTGAAGACAGAAGATAGGTAAGGCAATAACATGAATATAAATATGGGGAAATGGGGAATTAGTGTACTGACCATGTGAATAGAATAAGTTAGTAGAATCTGAACTAATTAAAATGCATGACCACTGCACCTGGCGGAGTTTGCGGATTTCTTAACGGTTGGCGGAGACTCCAGCAAACGACAGGAACTCCACCTCAGTAACTTTAGACCTTACCGTAACTTTAAAGTGCGTTTAAAGTTCTCAACAGTAGAGATCAACCCGTTTAGATCCATCCTCTATCACTGTAGTTGATCGCATACACGTTCCATTTACTCGGATTGCAGTCGCAAATAGTGTATAACCGGCCGGTAGTAAAGCCCTATAGTCTTAAATGTGTATAAACTAAGTTCGCAAATACCCTATTAGGACGTCGGTGATAATAATAATCCTCCGCATGTGACAGGTATGAGGTGATAAAGTTTGTTCGTCGCACCCCTCACGAGAAAGATATAAAGGTTTGAGGAAAAGTGTAGATGAATAATTTTTGGTGATTGTAGGAAAATATAGGGAATGATTCAATCACAATTAATCTTAATATTAATCACAGTATTCGTGGTTTATAAATTACTTAATATTATTCTGAATTATACCAAAGCTAAACGTTCAGGATGTAAACCAATTCAATTAGAACATAGTGATGGATATTTTGGATTTAAAACGGTTCAAGAAATTCTTCAAAGAAAAAAAGATGGAATTTTAGTTGATTCAAATCTTGAAAGATTTGAAACTTTTAATGTTGATACTCTTGGAATTAGAATTGCTGGTCAATATATGATAACTACAAGAGAACCGGAAAATATTAAAGCCATTTTAGCAACTCAATTTAATGATTTTGCTTTGGGAACAAGACATGCACAATTCAAGATTCTTCTTGGTGATGGGATTTTCACTTTAGATGGATCAGGTTGGAAACATTCAAGAGCAATGTTAAGACCTCAATTTGCAAGAGAACAAGTTGCACATGTTCGTTCATTAGAACCTCATATTCAACATTTTGCCAAACATGTTCGTAATACCAAAGGTCAAAAATTTGATATTCAACAACTTTTCTTTAAACTTACTTTGGATTCAGCAACGGAATTTTTGTTTGGTGAATCAGTGGAAAGTTTAGTTGATGATTCAATAAGAGATTTTTCAACTCCAATCCCACAAGATTTTGCAGGAAGATCACAATTTGCTGATGCTTTTAACGTTTCTCAAACTTACTTAGGATCTCGTGCTGTGAGTCAATCATTTTATTGGTTAGTAACAAGTAAAGAATTCAGAGCATGTAATAAAGTTGTTCATGATTTTACGAATTTTTATGTTAATAAAGCTTTACAAGCCAGTGATGAAGAACTTGAAAAATTTTCAAGAGGTGGATATATTTTCTTATATGAACTTGCCAAACAAACAAAAGATCCAAAAGTATTAAGAGATCAAATTCTTAATATTTTATTAGCTGGTCGTGATACAACTGCTGGTTTACTTTCATTCACATTTTTTGAATTATCAAGACATCCAGAAATTTGGAGGAAACTTAAAGAAGAAGTTACTCAAAAATTTGGTACTGGAGATGAAAGTAGAATTGATGAAATATCATTTGAATCATTAAAGAAATGTGAATATCTTAAAGCAGTTCTTAATGAAGCTTTAAGAATGTATCCATCAGTTCCACAAAACTTTAGAGTTGCAACTAAAGATACTACTCTTCCAAAAGGTGGAAGTGCTGATGGTCAATCACCATTATTTATTGCAAAAGGTCAAGTTGTAAGTTATTCAGTTTATTGTACTCATAGATTGAATAGATTTTATGGTGATGATGCTTTAGAATTTAAACCTGAAAGATGGGCTGATCCAAAAACAAATAAATTAGGTTGGGCATTTGTTCCATTTAATGGAGGTCCAAGAATCTGTTTGGGTCAACAATTTGCTTTAACTGAAGCATCTTATGTTATTGTAAGACTTGCACAATTATTCCCAAATTTAGAATGTTTCGATTTTGAATATCCTCCAAAGAAAAGTAGTCATTTGACAATGTGTCATCAAACTGGTGTTTTTATCGGTATGTCGGAATAGGTGAAGTTTGATGGTTTATATTTATTGATGTCGTTATGAGATCTATATGTAGTTTAGAATAAAATAGTTTATGAAGTAATGAAGCGTAGAGAGTGTAGAGACGGGAGAGGGAGAGGGAGAGGGAGAGGGAGAGGGAG
>JAJMRR010000030.1:0-83688 GCA_030578455.1 Metschnikowia sp. yHQL527 | reverse complement strand
AATATATATATTATTTTTGTTTAAATAAAAAAAAAATAAAAAAGATAAATATTTTTTAATTAAATAAACAATTTTTATATTTTAAAAGTTTTACAGTGTATAAAAAAAAAATTCTATACATGTAAATTTGGATATTTTTTTTTTTTTTTTTTTTTTTTTTCGTATAAATTTAATTTTATTTTATTTTGAAAAAAAAAATCATATTTAACCTCTTAATGCCCATTCTTTCAAGGGATGGATCTTGAAAAATTCATTTCCATTTCTTCTAAAACTACATTATGACTAGTTTGATTAATACTTTTCATCAGTCTTCTTACATGCATAATCACTCACATTATAAAACTAATTCAAATGATTTAAGAGTAGATCAATTTTATCCTACTAATGGTCTAATTTCTCAATCAACACCTGCATCAACACCTAGCATTCATCAAAACCTACCACAAGTTTCTTCTCCAACTTTACAAATGTCAGGAAATGTTGCTACATCATCTCAACTTTCTTCGCCTTATTATCCTCAATTGGCATCAGGAAGGTCAAATATTGCATCTCCTCAATATCCTACTTATTATTATCAACAAGGATATCCATCACAACCTCATTATGTCACTTATTATCATCAACCATCTCCAATGGGGTCAATTTCTCTTGAACAACCACTTTATGGACAAGAAAGAAGAAAATCTAAACAATCAACTACTTGGACTTCAAAAGAAGATAAACTTTTACGAGAATTAAAAGAAGTTCAAAAATTAGGATGGAGAGAAATTTCTACATTCTTTAATGATAGAACTCCAAATGCTTGTCAATTTCGATGGCGTAGAATTATTAGTGGTACAAATTCAACTAATGGATTAAAACCAAAAACTGATATTAATAAAAAATCACATCATTCCATCAGTTACATTCTCAATTAATAAGTTCAAATGGCAACTCATTTTAATCGATATTAAACTAGCAACGGTGGAATGACAAGGCCTTTAACTACATGTAATTACCATGGCGTGGCAACCGCATTCCATAACTGTTTGCTACAAAGTACAATAATTATAATTCTACAAGCTTTTAAAAGCAATTCATAAGCTAATAAACTAAGTAATCATTCATTATTTTAGCAATTGATCTAAAATTTGTTTACTCGTTAAATCAATCAATTACAGAAACTTAATTTTTTTAATAAATTTAATCTATTTAATTACTCTCGTACGTGGGCCAGGCCTTCTTTACGAACAATAAAGTTGAAACAATACAACTGAATTTAGATTCTACATTATACAGGACCGCATAACAATAGCAGCATTGGTTGAACGGACCTCGGGTGTATGTACTGAAGAATTGATTGATGGGGGGATGAGTTACAATTAACGACCCATATCGGTGAAAGATTCGGTAGTTAGTATAAAATGGTTTGAGGCTTATTCATGCGTGTCAATTTTTTGGCGATTATCATTAATTTTTGTTGGGATGTGCAATCCGCAATAATAATATTCTTTATAAAATATACATTTAAGGACAGGGACAAATTGTAGTGTTAAAATTATTTTTCTTTCTATCTAAATATGTTTCAAAAAGTTCTTAAGTCAATTCGCATGTCGAAATTGTATTAGTCAATAGTTAAATTTTGTCTTGGTCTTAATTCCACCCTCTTAATTAGGAATATTGTAGATTAGTTGGTCAAATACAATGGTTATGACAAATTGGTTTTGTTTTGCTGATAATTGCATGATGCAGATAGAACTTGCATTATTGTGCATTAAAAAAAAACTTTATTTGTGTCAATGTAAGGAGATTCAATTTGATGGCCACTCTCCTTTGTGGGTTTAGGTTTTAATATGCCGGATTTTGACACGTAACTATTGTTTTTATGACATCCTCCTCGATTCATCTAAGGGCGGGCACAAAGTCGCGATTCAATTCTATTTTAATTCTTTATTTCAATGCCACTCAATACTGTTTCCATGCATAATTTTCATGTCCGTAATTTTTTCCAGAACTTTATTATGTCGTTTTTGAATTGATTCTTGGGCAACAATTATTTTGATTTTTAAACCTTTCAACATGGTTTCGGACCCAGTAATTACACATAATTTTGTATGCCCGGGCAACCAGAATTTATCCATCGTACTTAAACATTCTATCACTGGAGATTAATGTAACTTGTTATTGTTTTAGTGCATCGCTGGCTTTTTTTTTCGCTCAATGTATAAACGCTAATTCAACAATGCTCTGTTGTGCCTAAAGTTTCAGGTGATTTGTGCTGTGAATGTTACTACAGTGTAATGCCTATCGCTTAGTGAATCAATAAATTTAGGTAATTTAACGGGAACTTGCTAGCTTTATACCGTAAAATTAAAATTTTCTACTATATGAATTTATCTGATTGATTCATGGCTTTTTCTTCAAACTAAAAAGTACAAAATAATGTATGATCGTCCTATTGACAAGGCGAAATTCAATGTCTTAGCGGCTACTTGTCATGATATTCGGCCAAACCCTATACATTTCCAGTTGGTTCCAGTCTATTTATGCACTAATTTAGGCCAGGCCTCGTCCCCTTATTCGGTGCGCGGGCTCAAAATGTTGTAACGCTTATCGTTAGCGATTTGATCGTACTAACACTCAAAATGCTCCTGGAATCAGATAATAATTGAAGATCTTTGAAAATTAATCTTTACTATTTCTGGGTTGTTTGTAAATATTAACGTCAACTATCGGGCGTAATGAAAATCAGTACTATTGGATGATTTGTATCTCTGCGATTTTGACACTGTTTATTCATCTACTACTTAGTTCGGGAAAATCCGACTACATTGTTAGGCTAAACCTGGATGTCTTGGTTCTCTATGTAAGTAACAGCATGAAAAAAAAAAAATCCTTAAGACTAGAATCTGAGCCTGTTAACAACAAGCGAATTCCCAAAAACTTTAATCAGCAATCGCTAAGACAATGGCACGTAAAGTTTAACTTTCAAATTGAGCCTTTACATATGTATGTTTTCGCAGTCGAAATATTGTTATTAGATTAAGTGGTTCAAAGTGTACTTAGTTTCGATTTACTTACATTGAGCTAGCTGACATTCCAGCTGATACATTCGTTGTATAATGAATTCAGTACCAGCTCTTAATTTTTTGAAAAAGCGTCATTTTCTTAAATTTAAACCGTCTCTTTATGAGATATGTCTTCTTTTAAATCATCACCAATAATTTCAGCTTTGACTTCTTCACCTCCGACCTCAAGTACATCTTGAAGAATATTATCAGATCCTTTCCAGTGTAGTTGAACTTTCTCTTCACTAAATAATAAGTCAATCTCTTCTAATGATAAATTTTTCGTCTCGGGATAATAGATCCAAATTATAACACCCGACATAAAATTGAAGATAGCGAAGTATATATAGGTCTTGTAACCAATATTATTCACAGATGGAGGAGTGATTTCGACAATTAAGAAGTTGAAAATCCAATTGGCCATAGTGGATAAAGCACAAACTTTCGTTCTGATGTACAACGGAGCATATTCAGTAGGTAATAACCACGGCGTAGTTAACATACCATTAGCAAAGAAGAAGTTAACGAGGAACAACATGGCAACAGCAGCACCACCACATCCTTTAACATCAAGGTGTGCTTGTGTACCAGCTAAAACACACATTGTAGCTGATAAAGCAAAACAGTTAGGAATCATAAGCTTTCTTCTACCAATTCTGTCCATAAGAAACAACGAAGGTATAACCGAAAGAAGATATGCTATACCCATTATACCTCCCATAAGTAATGACATGTTATGAGACATTCCAAGGGAATCTTGCATGATAACAGGTGCATAGTATGTAACAAGATTAATACCTGTAAGCTGCTGCATGACTTGTGAACCAACAGAAAGTAAACTTCTCCTTAAGTTTCTAGTTTTATTTCGGGAAAACACAGCCATGAAAGAGTTGGAGCCTGCTGTAGCTGCTTCCGCCAATACTGCGGTTCTAACTATTTCGAGTTCAGTGGTAACTTCTTCGTCTGATTCAGAAGTAACCTTTTCACTTCTCATTAATTGAAAAATGATATGTCTGGCATCATCCAACTTACCATGATTAATAAGCCAACGAGGAGATTCAGGGAGAGGAATTATCATAATGATAGTTGCAAGAGCGAAAACTATCTGGAAAGCAATTGGAAATCTCCACTGAAGTTCACTATTGACATAAGAGAAACCATAGTCCATCCAGTAAGAAATAGCTACACCAAGAATGGTGATGAAAAGCTCAATAGTGATATGAGTACCTCTTTTTCTTGCCGGGACAGTTTCTGAGTTCCATATTGGGATGGTAGAACTGTTAATTCCATTTCCAAGGCCAGCCACTACACGCCCAACCATCAATTGAGGGATCCCATAAGATGTACATTGTAAAAGGGCACCAACTGATAATATAGCACAACCAGCAATGATAGATTTTTTTCTTCCAATTCTCTCACCATATATAAGGGTTCCCAAAGCGCCAAAGAAACATCCAATTTCATAAATTGCAACTACTAAACCCTGTAAAGAACTATTCCCATTCCGGTAAGTAGTATCAATTGAGGGAAACCTATCTGTAAAAGCTTTTCCTGTCAAAAGTCCAGACATCACACCTTGATCATAACCAAATAAAAGCCAACCGCAAGAAGCAGTTGCAGTAATGGTACGATAAAGCCATTTACCTTGAAGGTTACTTAGCATTGTATTGTGTGTTGATGTAGGTTAAGGTTCATTTATGAGCTCAAAACATCGCCAGATGTTGCGTATTTATACAGTTGTTATCGATATAATGCTGCATTTACGATGTCTACAGCCGTTGCACCCCACACGGCGGAAATCAGTCTCCAGACGGAAAAAAAACTTCCCCACTACCCCCCATTGTGGTTTGTCGGACATCGCCAAAAACAGGAAGTCCATCTCCGACCCAATCGGGTCTAAGGTTGCGGGCCCAATCAGGAAAAGTATACGGAAGTATAAAGTGACGTCTGGTCCTCCTCTTCAGTCTTCAATTCAACTCCAATTCAAACAATATGGTGTATATCATTGGACTTAATAGTGGTTCCTCTTTTGATGGAATTGACGCCGTTTTGGTGCAAATTTCTATGGGTGAGGATGGATTCCCAACTAAACCTCGTTTCATCGATGGAATTACTATCGACTGGCCAGAGCCCCTTCAAGAGCCAATCCTTAAAGCCTTTGAAAATAAACTAAGTGTTTTTGAATTGTGCCGCTTGAACTACGCTGCTGGTGCTGCTTATACCAATGCAATTCATCAATTGCTTGCAAAAACCAGACTCCGTCCTGAAAATATCGATGTTGTTGGGTTCGACGGTCAGACTATTTACCAAGAGCCACCAGACCCCGATCTTGTCGAGGCTTTAAAGGCTAGAGGACCTATCGTTGACGAAACAGACCGCTGGTTGAAAGGTGGTTATCCATGTGGTCTATTCATTGTCGAGTCGGGTGTAGTGGCCGCCTTATCTAATATAACAACCGTGACTCAGTTTCGCCCTGTTGATCATGCATTAGGTGGATGTGCTGCTCCGTTGATGCAGTTTCTCGATTTCGTGGCCTTCCGTCATGCACTGGCTCTTACATTGAATATTGGAGGCATTGCTAATATTCAATATGCACATAGCAATAGAAACGAGATGATGGCTTTCGATACCGGTCCAGGTAATGTAATGATCGACCGTATCATCAATGTTCGCTCAAATGGAGCCAAATCTTATGATAAGAATGGTCAAATAGCCGCAAAAGGTACTGTGAATGAAAGATTATTGAAGCAGTTGGAAAGTCATCCTTTCTTTGAAAGAGCTCCTCCTCGGTCAGCATGGCGTCTCGACTTTGGTTCTGACTACGCCGATAAGGTGCTCGAGGATTTTTCCCAATTGAACACCGAGGATTTACTTGCTACAGTCACCAAGTTTACCGCAACTTCTGTTCGTCGATCCTATGAAAGCTGGATTGCACCTAAAATTTCAGGGTCTAATCATTTAAAGCATCCCACGGAGTTGATTGTCAGCGGTGGGGGTACTAGGAATAGTCATCTATTGAACCTCATTCAAAAGGAATTCGACCATCTTAGAATAGTTAAAAGTGATGTTTACGGCATTGACTCTACCTACAAAGAAGCCATCAAGTTTGCAGTACTTGCGTACGCCACTAAAAACCAAGTCGCCAACAATATTCCTGCAGCTGGTGGTGCTCTGTCATTTGCAGTACTTGGCAAGTTGACGTATGCTCCAGGTGTAGCTAAAAACATAGAATAGCATATGTATGTACGACTATTTAAATAAATTTAACAAATTAAGTATCAAAATGGAACTTCCTCCACACAAAGATCATTCAAATGTAGAGAACACTGTAAACTTATACTGAGTTAAGCCCTTGGTGCATAATTCCACGTATTCATTCGATGAAAGCGTCTCTTCGTGTGCATGTACATGTGCCAGAAGTATCGAAACACATTCGGTCCTTCAAAATTGGGTAGGACTAATAACCGATACTTTTCATGACCCCCAACATTGGCATTCCCGCCTTTTTTTAATCATCAAAGTTAGTCCCAACATTGGTATCTACCGTCACCAAATTATACGCTGCATTTCCTTATGAGTCGGGTTTCCACCGACCCCTCCCATCGCGTCGGAGATGTGCGATCTGCATAGAGATAACGCACGTACCGGAGAACTATCTCCTGAATTCCGAAACGTGGGGAAATTCCGAGGTGATGTCTACATGGAGAACCTTTTCCGACTTTACTTTATTCTAATTTTGTACTTAATTCTATATTTTGTATAAAGCCTAGCATTAGCCTTCCATGCTGGAGCTGTTAGAAATAAATGTCCAGCTTCGATTTAACAGGTAAAGTGGCAATTGTCACTGGTGGCTCCAGAGGTTTGGGATTTCATTTCGTCAAGGGTCTTGTGGCACACGGTTCAAGCGTTGTCATTTTCGATGTCATTTCCCCAAGTGAAGAACTCGAAAAATTAATTAAATCATCTTCTACTACTGTCAAGCACATGGTGGTTGATGTTACAAATAAAGAGCAGGTAGATACTGCTGTTGATAAAGTTGTTAAGGAATTTAGTAACATTGATACATGTGTATGTGCTGCTGGTGTGTGCAAAGATATTGCATTTCTTGATACAACTGTTGAAGATTTCCAATTTCACTTGAAAGTCAACACTATCGGAAAATTTTTGGTCTCCCAATCCTGTGCTAAAGTAATGGTAACCAGTGGAAAGGGGGGGTCTATTATATTTGTCGCTTCTATTGCAACTTACGAAGCTGCCAATGGTCAATTGATATCTGCCTATACTGCTAGTAAGGGCGCAATCAAGAGTTTCGTTAAGCCAATGGCTATGGAATTAGCAAAATATAAGATCAGAGTTAACTCTATCTCTCCGGGTCATATGCTTACAGATATGGCCAAGGATTTAGGTAAAGACAACCCTGGGCTTCTTGAAGGATTTGCTAAAAAGAGTTTCTACAACAGGATGGGTGATCCTCATGACTTGATTGGCCCTGTCGTATTCTTGGCCAGTGATTCGGCTGCAAGCTACTACACTGGCCAAGATATGCTCGTTGATGGGGGTATCAGTAGTTGGTAGATATAAAGCTTCGATTAGAGTAGTCAATATAAAATTTTATACTTCAGCGTAGATATAGCTTTGAGTTACTAGGTCTGTCACTTTACTACAACCTGTACTTATGTATCCGAAGTAAGAGGCGGGTTGTATATGACAGCAGATTCAGAAATAGCACACCGATATCTACAAGAAGTACAGAGCTATTTGGCAATTTGATCTTTCGCTGGATTTAAAAAAGTAGAGAGTCTTAAGTATAACAGTATAGTCTTACTGATGAAGTATATAGTCAAAGACTCAAATGACTTGACAATCACCTACTCAATTACGCAGATTAACTGGAGCACTGAAACCCCATAAATCATGGCACAGAAAATCTTACCTTTTTTATGCCTATCCGTATTGTTTTAGCACACATCCGGAGAATCGTCTCCGTCATACGGAATCGTAAAGTGTGGGGCAAACCAAAGACCCCGGAGAATGTTTTCCTCTTGCATATAAAGTACCATAAGTACTCAACCCTATAAGATGTAGTCAAAAATAATGACTGGAACTTCAACTTATACTTGCAGATGGGGAATCATGGCTACCGGGGGGATTGCTAGCGATTTTGCCAAAGATTTGATTCGTCTTCCAGCTACCAGAGGTGTTGATGACGTTCGACATCAAATTGGTGCAGTCGGATCGTCTTCTTCACTTGATAAGGCTGAAACTTTCATCAAAAACACGGTTACTGGAGTCCCCGATAGTGGTGTATCCTTGGAGGATATCAAAGCATATGCTTCTTACGAGGAATTGGTGGCAGACAAAGATATTGACATCATATACGTCGCTACTCCTAATTCACATCATTATGCTAATTGTAAGTTGGCATTGACTGCAGGAAAGAATGTTCTATGTGAAAAACCATTCACTATAAATGCTGCGCAGGCTCGTGAGTTAGCTGCAATTGCTGCAAAAAACAATCTTTTCCTCATGGATGGTTTATGGACGAGATACTTCCCTCTTACCATCGAGATAGAACGTCTTTTATTTGAGGAAAAGGTCTTGGGTAAAGTTCACAGAGTGTTTTCTGATTTTGCTGTTCCTTTTAACATTAGCTCGATGGACCCAAAGCACCGTCTTTTGAATCCAGAGCTCGGTGGTGGAGCATTGCTTGATATTGGTGTTTATGCTTTGTCGTGGGCCTTTGTTACTTGTTATGCTGATCCTGAAAATGACCGTACTGCTCCTCTAGTTTCCTCTGGAATGGTCAAGACTCCAATTACTGGTGTCGATGAAAGCACTACTATGTGTCTTATATTCCCCAGATCGGGAGCGACTGCCGTGGTAACCGTCAATTTCAATGTGGAATCTGATCATAACTCTATCTGCAGAATCCAATGTGAAAAAGGTGAGATCAATGTCCAGTGGTCATCCTGTAGACCGCAAAGTTTCTCCATCAAGTTAAATGGTTCTGAAAAGGAAGAGTATAAGCACTTCGAAATCCCAGGACACGGAATGTTCTGGGAAGCTGATGATGCCGCTAGGTCTCTTAGAGATGGTAAGAAGGAATCTGCCAGATATCCATTGAAAGAGAGTCTATTAATACTTGATCTAATGGATGAAGTTAGAAAAGAGCACAACTTGGTATTCCCTTGTGAATGAACATATAACTTTTGAAGTATATATTTTACATACAATATACATGCCAACCAGAACATGCATTTCTGTAGATCAAGTAGTTGCGGCCTTGTGTCGTCTTGATAGTACATTTACTTCAGCCACAACGGCTGCTAAAAATATTTACTCAGAGAACGTAACACGGTAATACTTAGAGAAAATCAGTATTCAGAAAGTGTAAGTCGAGTTACTATCCAGAAGCATCAATTCTCGATTTAGACATTTTGTCGAATTTCAACATTTTTGTTTTTAGTTATAAAATATTTTTAAAAACAGTGATAATTTTATGAGGTTTATGCAAATTTCTAAAAAAGCTGCAAAAAATATCTTTTCGAAAAGTCATGACAATGTGCAACTATTTTCAATCCAATTGGATGAAACCTACCTACTACTCTATATACAACAGTTAAAATATGAATATAATATCTTATGATGTTATTACATATACTATAGAGCAAGTTGATAATCGTTTACATAAGAGTTCTCGTACGCATGAAATATTTCTATTTTCTGATCCTCTCTGTCACAGCCAAAATCAGCTTCCAAGAATCCGTCTTTCTACACCCTCAGGCCAGTAGTTCCAGAACTCCATTCCCTGAAGTGAGGTGAAGAAGTCGTCAAAATTCTCGAGTTTCAATCCATCGAATGGGTCGTTTCCATTGAGTGTTTCCAACAACTGTTTTCGGATCCCCAATGCTGATGGCCACGTCTCTCCAATTTCTTCGAGGTATTGAAGAGAAGTTTCTAGTAGCTGTTTGTCGTAGTACTTATCATTAGTTGGAATCAGTAGATGTACTGTAGCAGCTGTGAATATGAAATGCCCTGCAAGGTTTGCGATGTGTTTCAATGAATATTGTCGTCTGTATATAGTTAGAAGTTCAATAGTAGCTTTGGCAGAATTGATACACTGAAGTAAAGGATCTGATTCTTTTTCGATTTTTAATTGCAGCTGCAGAAATGGACGGAACAAAAAGATAATTACTGCATTATAAAGTCCAGAAAGTAACAAGACATGTGGTAGATAATTGACAAGGTACTGATGCTCAAAATCTACTCGAAGGGTCGAAGGTAGGGAATGGTACCAACTATTCAATTCTGCATTAAACTCACGAATCGTGTTGATAGAAGAAAATTCCGTTTGAGGTCTAGCCTTATGATAAAGGGACTCTATTATACGATTCATGATCATAGAGAGGCCAATAGAATGAGAGAAACATGTATACTGGTCCTGTAGGATACCATTTTGTTCCATGTAAGGATTTATAGAGGAGTGGGGAGGATCAATGTCAATACAACTGTGGGCAAATAAAGGAGGGCGACCTAGAATAACACTCCAACACTGGTCAGCCAAAAATGATGCCCAGAATACGTCCTGACGAATCTGTAAATCTTCAGCATTGATACGATTATCTTCGTATAATTTTTGACAGTTTAGATGAAGCCCAAGTTCCAATGCCATTCTGAGGGCCATCCCACTGAAAACCCAGCCACGAGAAACCTTTCCACAACCGGCTTCTCTACTAGCAAAAATAATGAGAGCTTGTACAGAAGTAATACGAGGATGACCTAATTCACTGAGAAGGTCTCTTTTCACCTGATCTACGTAGAAATCCTTAGATTCGACTCCCATTTGATTCAACCACGAGGAATCGGCAAATGGTGTAGCATGAGCCAAAATGGTATTAAGTAAAAGGTCAGAAAAGTATTTCCCACCAGAGTTTCGATCTCTCAAAAATGCAGACTTATTCACAATTGGAAAGAAAGAATGTTGCCATTTCCAATACAATTCAAGTAAACAGTCTACTATAGCAGGTTGATAATGATATTTTTTAGCCAATGTAGCTGATACCAGAGGTGACAGACAAGATTCTACGACATCTGGGTTTTCGGGAGAGTCTTGAACCACGAAAATATTTGAGGTTCCTCCAAAGAAATGAATTTCTCCAAGTCTATCAAGTCGGAAAGACTTCCCATCTACCAATTGCACATGTTCACGATCAGTATCTCTTTCATCACTGATGGCTGAAACCACGCTTGAAGAAGAGGAAGATCGAACAGATCCTCCAGGATGAACTCCTCTAGCAAATAGAACAAGATCTTTATTTTGAACTCGAAGCTGGTCATTACAACGTTTGAGACTTTCGATTATACTATTAAGTTTTTCAATTTCAGCTTTGGTACTATGGCGACGTTTATCGTTTTCATAGTCGTACTGACATTGGGATTCAAGGTTCTTAGATTGGCACTTTCCACAAGGTTCAGCCCCATCACACTTGATTTTGCGCTGCCTACATGGAGTACAGGCTCTTGTAAGTACAATTCTTGCCATAGACGAGTCTCTTTTTACTTTGAAAATTATCTATGCCTTGAGAAGAAGAAGAATTTAGTTGGAAGAATCAAGTCACAGACAAAGTTCAAGAGTAGTTTGAAATATTTCGTAATTAATGGGATGAAAATTGCCCCGCAAAATATTTCCCCAGACGGAAAAATGTAACTTACGAAAAGACGGAAAAAAAGTCAGATACGAGTCAAAACGGAAAGAAAGAAACGAAGACTAAAACGGGAATAAAGATGTTGATTTTGAACATATAATAAACAAGTGACAAAGTTGTCTGATTTGATCGGAAAAGCTTGGGTTTTCCCCGGTTTTTGCAAGATCTGACTGTATACACCAAAATCGACAGAAATTTCTAAAAGAAAATAGTAAGTAGGGTTCATTCACAGAAAGTGATTTAGACCATTGGAAAAAGTTAACCGGTTCATATGATTTATCTGCACATCAACTTCGGCAAAAGCTTTTCCGTATTTAACTGGGAAAAGAAGTCAATCAACTCATTTACATGCGCTGGAAAGAAGAGTTTCTCTTACCTGATTCAAAACTTAAGCAAATAAGTAGTGCTTCGTTTGAAGGCTTTTACTATATGATTTGACAGACGAACGACAAAAAATTGTAATGTAATCAGCCATGTAATGAATCCTTGTATATTAGTGGGTATATGTTCGAAAATCAAATAAATGAACTATTAATAGTAGCTGCAAAAAACTGTAGTATTTACAACTTTCTTGATTCGATACGTTAGCTGGCACAGTAATTCCAGTGAAAAGCCATAATTCGAAATACCCATCTTTCAGGAGAGGTGAGATTGTCCAAGGATGATACTGCAATCCATATATATGGGACTTTATACAAGAGTTTAAACAGGGAGAATGCGGAGGATACTACTGTGTTGATTACCATTATCGTTTATTATACTATATACTTTTTTGGAGGTTCCCTGAAAGGGTTCGTAGCAAAACATGCAAATGTCTGACCATCAAAGTTACTTTGATTTGGATATAGCCTTTCTCAGCTGTTTGGCTTTCTTTGCCTTTTTGCTCTTCAGTTTGGCTTTCTTTGACTTTTGATATTTCAGCTTGGATTGTTTAGTCATCTTAGACTTGGCCAAAGGTTGAAGATCATAAGTATCGTCTAAAGAAGATGGAGAGCCGGCGTCTTTTGCTTGAGTTGGTAAAGAAAAGCAAACACTTACACTTTCAGCAGGTTCAGCAGGTTCATTTTTTATAGAATTTGCTGTTGTTGCAACAAGAGTTTCTTCACTCGATGATCTGTGGACTGAGGTTAACAATGGGCTATCGCTAACTGCCAAAGTAATCATATTTTTAAAGGTGTCACTTTGAATTAGAGTGTATGAGACTTTGCTTTTGTTTAGCCTTTTGTCTAATTTGTACTGGTATGTGTTTTTTGATGGCTTAACACCAAAAAAATTGGCAATATCAATAGCTCCTCAACAAGGTGGACTCCATCTCTCACAATTGAAGCTGACATCCAATGTGGTTAAAATACTGTCAGCGCAGGCGAAAGGGATATTCCATCTAGCAGCTTTAGTGTTGATTTCGAAAACTTTTGGAATGTTTCTAGCAGAACCAAAAGGAACGTTCCATCTAACTTTTTGGGTGTTGATTCCAAAAACTTCTGGGATACTTTTTACCAGAGAAAAGGGAATGTTCCAGCGAGGTTCGCAAGAAGTAGTGGTCAAAATCGAGAGATCATCAGCAGTAGAGAAAGGGGCAACCCAAGTTTTTCTAGGAAATCCAGCAGATCTTGGACTCAGAGGAGGCGCGATTGGGTTTGGAGCCGATGTCAAAGCGGATTCCAAATTTGCAGCCAAAGTAATTTCGGTATTGCGACCTGCCAGTTTGAGTTCAAGAGAGGGTAAATGTTTGGACAAATCAAGTTTGTAAGCAAGGGGAGAGGTCAAAATGTGACCAGATTCTACAGTAAGATTTTCGGCGGTAAAGGAGTTTGGAGAAATTGGGAAGTAATCATCGAGTCTTTGTTTTCTAATTGAAACCTCAGAAATCTCGATGTTCGAATCGACCTTTTCTAAACCAAATTTTTCTGAATTGAATTCAGAGCTTCTTTTCCATAATTTCAAGAGGGTGAGTGTTTTTAAACGTTGCTTAAAAGCTCTATAAATACGGTTGATGTTATTTCTACTGAAAGTTTTATCCTTCAGTTCAATATTTGCAACCGGTGAGTTTGTGGAAGACAGCTCAATTTTTGAAGCTAAACTTCTTGGTAAAGTATAGCTTGAAATGTTGAAATCTTCTAACAAAATCAATTTTGAGGGTCTATAAATAGAAGAACACATCAGAGATGGTCTAAATCTCTTGAGTAATACTTCTTTGTCTAATTTGTTAGCAGGAAACTGCTCACAAGAGGCCATTTTGCTAACTGCAGCCATTGCTCAAAAGAGATCGATTGAGTTTCTGGAAAGTTGTTAGTTAAATCGGCTGGTATAACTTGAGTCTTTTCAGTGATTTGTAAAGTCTTAAGTTATAAAATATCTGTCTTGCTATGAATTCACAGGAAGAACGATATGTAAAGAATTGCATATTTTAATTTTAAAAAAAGTCTTTATATACCCCCTTGTCCACAAATACAAACGCAATAAAACGCATTAAAACGCACGAGAAAGTTTTATAATATATGACCATATCTAATTAGAGTATGCCAAACCTGTTTCCGGACCTGATTTCTTCCTGTAGATTGTGTATCGAGTAGCTGCGCCCCATGGCTGCAAAAAACCGATTAAATCTTTATCTTGTAAAAATGACTCGAAGAAAGAAACATCAGAAGCAACACCAATAAGATCTATCTGATGCAAGTTTGTATAGCTGAATTATAATCTGCGATTTTCAGATTTCGGTTATTTCAGGGAAAGAGTAGATGAGATCGATTTAAAACCATTTCGGGCCAGATCGTATTCATCCAGGCTACCACACTGATTATAACTAAAGCTCCTCTATTTCTTACCATTACCTCACAGATCAACACACGAGTGATACATGTAGGCGCTTTTGTTAGAGACTATTTTGTCTTTCAGAGTAATTAAAGAACTACGAAATATCTGTCTTACCAGTAACACCCAATTGATGCATAGAAGTCTAAACCATGTCACTTCCTTATGAAAATGACAAAATAGTGCCTACTATATACTAGTTGGATAGTGGTCATGTAGAGTAAGGTAAGGTATAAGATCCAGATTGGGAGGGTTGATATTTTGAGCTCCCTTATCACTGTATTTGTAGCTTACATGGTGTGTTGTCAAGTAAGAATTCATACAAGATCGTACAATGTCTGTAAACCTTAATCCAACTAAATATGCTATATACGCAAGATACGACGACTATAGAAGCGGTTTCTTGTGGTGCTGTGTAGTGTTTGGCGATCAGCGATTCGTAGATGATTATAGATGGTAGGAAGAGATCACCCAATAGAAACAACTCATCAGTAGATGCCAGCCAAGCAGAGAGTGACCCTTTGTTGTTCATCTTGATTGTCGGGATAAACGGGCTTTTTGAAATTCTTCAATCCTTCGATGGTATACTTAGCCACTTCCATTTAACAAACTTTGCCGTCACACTTCTCAGCATACAATACACTGGGTCTACCTCATCAAGATCGAACTTCTTTGCATTCAAAAAACTCAAACCTGTAACAGCAAAACAAGTGTGGAATACATCCGGTTGATTTTCAGGACGATCACTGAATCCACCGTGATCTGGATCTTGACACAGAAGAATGAATTGCTCGAGGTGTTCTGCACTAATCCAATGTAGTTTCTTAAGTATTTCCAAACTTGAAAGTACCCACCAACTGTAGCACACATCTGGTAATTTTTCAGGCCGTCCATTCAATCCACCACTAGGCAAAATTTGTCTTTCACTAAGCCAATTAGCACAGCGAGTAATTTCTTTATCATTCAATACATCGAGCTTCTCCATGATAGCCAACGCTCCTAAGCAAGTGAACACTTGAGCAGCATGACTTTCAGCACCTGGTACCATTCCGAATCCACCATCGAAGTTACGACATTTTAATATGAATTCAGTAGCTTTATCAGCCACTGACGGTGTCAATTCTCCAAGAATCGATAATGCCGACACCGCCGTATACACGAAACGAGTATCTACTTCACCAAATTGATCGCCCATGAACGAGCCGTCATTTTTTTGTAACGAAAGGAGGAATTGAACAATTTTCGACTTCTCACTTTCGATAGCCTTAATTTCTCCGTATGATGCTAGGATTTGTACTGCCGATAACGTAGAGAGAACATGTCCATCATGATTGGGGTAAGCTCCAAAGCCTCCCGTTCTTTCGTCAAAGCAGCTGAGAATAAACTCGACAACTTCTGCTTGAGATAAGGTAGTTAGAGAGTTCATTAATGCTAGAGCAGTAACTCCCCAGTAAAGACCATTCATTCGAAGGTGTTCACTGAGCCAGTACTCGTAAGTGTTCTTGGTGGCATCAGAGTCAAGGTTCTTGATGAATTGAATGTGTTTCTCCCGGTGGAACATCGGTACAAAGAAGAAGAGGATGTAGAGTTTAGTGAAATAATGAGAATCATATTGAGAATCATATTGAAATAAAATCTCACATTTGGACCTGACTCTCGAACCAAAAATCACAGTTTTGCAACTGCTTTTTCCAACTAGAACGTTTCCAGAACACTTCAGAGTGATTCGTAACTTTTACTCTACGGTGCTATTTTTTTTTTGTAGCTGCTTGAATTCGAACTATGTAATTACCTGTCAATGAATGGTGCTAACTTCTATTGCCAAATTCTGTAGCTTTACACGATCTTCAGCTCTTTGAGCTTCCGGTCTTATTAATCCTATTTAAAAATACATCTCTTTGAACTCGTACCGCTTATGATCTGGTCGGTACTCTGCGTAGTTGAGTTTTCTATTATTCTTATTATTGATCAAACTTGCAACATTCACTACTTTACATCCATTATAAGTCACCTCGAAATTATCAAAATTTGGATCCATTAAAACGATGGTTGTCGGAAGTGGTTCAATTCGAAGACTATGACTGTATCCTGAATTAACTACTTTTAAATCTCTTGCAAATGGTTGCAAAGTTCCTTGATCTAATAAAGTTTTAACCAACATTCTAGCTTGTTTGGTCTTTACAGATATATGCGGAGTTGTGGTATCGATATTAGCAATGTTTAGGTTATCTTTTTCAACTTCATTTTGTCGTTTTTCCATCAATATATCATTCTCGAAAACTATATCATTTCTCTTCAATTTATTCATTAAATCTTCACTGAAAATCACAATTTCTTGTGATAAGTAAGCTACCCTTACTGGATTCCAACCTAAAAGAAGATTCCCACGAGGTAAAAGTCTTTCAAGTCTGTTTAAGAATAGTTTTGATATAGGTTTTTGAGGTAACACACCTAGTGTCGAACCTCCAAGTGAATATGTTGATTGCCAAGGATCATTAGGTCCTGGAATCAATAAGAATTTTGTTGTTTTTATCACATTTGGAAATTTAGAAATCATATCTGCAAAATTATCAAAGTTATTCTTATAATTTTCAGAATTTGAAATACTCAGCACTGAAGAGTTTGTTCCAATCAATGGACGTGAAATGAAAGATCCAGTTAATACTACCATCAACAAAGTATCTTCTTCATCCAATAAATTTTGCTCGAGCTTTGCAAAAAACTTATTAAGTCCAGCAACAATCTTAGCATCATCCAAATAACAATTACAACCAAGTAAAATGAATTTATGATGTGGCATCAGACGCTCGAGAGAAACCAATTGTTTACGGAAACCTCGATCAATCTTTACAGGAAGTTTCAGTTGCAGATTCTGTTGATGAGTTATACCCAACCAATCAAGACTTCCATAGTTTTCTGAACTTATATCTCTCTTTTCAGCAGGTGGATGACCCATATTACTAACGTGAAAACAACCTGCAATCACAGACCCATCACCGCGTCCTCCTGATGCCGAATAAATTCCTTCTACTATAACCAACATCCCAGGACAATAGAAGGAACCTTCAGTTTTCAATGTTTGAGATAAGTTAAGTTCAATAAAGTCAGAAGCATCTTCCAAAACATAATCTCCATTGATATTCACCGAAAGTAATCCGAAAAGAACGAATTTGGCACCATCACGTCCCAAAACATTCTTGACTAGCGTAATATCAGCAGTTGAACCTGTTTGTTGAGCCGGCTGAATCAGAGACACCAGTGCAAAAGACCGACGTTGGAAATTGGCATTTCGTGAAAGTCGATCTCTTACAAGATGATACCGATTTGCAAAGTATCGTATGGCTGCACCTCGATGTTGTTCTAATTTTGGAGTCGACTCAAGACTAAATTGTTTACGATGACGGTCAAATTGATAATTTGGTTGTTGATCTGGCGTAACCACCCCGAAAAACTCCGCCCAATTCAATCCTTCATCGGAATCTTCTAATTCCATTCCAAGATCTTCAACGGTATCTGATCTAGTTGCTTTAGTTATTTGAACTACAGAACCGTCTTTCATTGGTTTTTTCTCTTTTCCAAGCTCTTTGAGAACCTGAGATAATCCCGGTCCATCCAAGAAGAGTCCACGGCTCTGCTGTTTCCATATTTTCGCTATTTCTTCAAGGAAATGCTGAGTTTTAGCTGATTTCCATTCTGATCCAAATCTGAGACTTATTGCTTCTGTAAGAAGCGCTAAAGCTTCAGTTTGAATATTGAGACCGTGTTTCTTCGAGAGAACCCGGTATGCTATAGGCCGTAGACTCGAGGGCTGGAGCTTTATAGGGAGACTTGTCATGATGAGTAAAATGTAGGTAGCAAGTACAAGTAGGAGACGCGTATTTTTGAAAAATAAATGGGAAGACCCGTACACCAGAAATATTTAATTTATTTCTTACCGTCTTCCCAACTCTCTCCCAACTCTTCCTTCGTGGCGATGACAGTGTCATGTTGGTAGTGTGGTGCTAAAGAACTCTGTCTGTATAAAAAAATTAAAGTTACGAAAAAATGTATTGCTTAATTTGGTGCATTAAGCTGCATTTAGGTGCAGCTGCATAGCTGCAAATGAAAACCTTAGATTTAATTATTACATCTTGTGTGCAACACTGGTGAACTTATTTGTCTGAGGTGGTCAATTCGTGTTGTTTCATCTTTTACTCTGCTACATTCATATTGTTTCAAGTTTTCCCGAATTTCTGTTGCCTGTAACTTCTTCACTTATACCAGCTTTACTTCAACTACTCCCTCTTTACTAACCCTCTATTTTACATATTATACAATCTATTCAATGTACGACTGGGCAACATCGGCTTCAACGTCATTTTCAAGTACAATCAACACATCACGCAAAGATTTTACAACACCATTCAACTTCAAAAGCACAGAATTAATGGCACGAAGTTCAACCAACTCCAGAAACCGGTTATGAAAGTTGGTAATTGCTGATTTAATAGCAAATGATTCATTGAAAAACTGCTTTGGCAGCATCCGAATATCAACTCCAGCAATAGCAGCATCAAGCTGCTGTATAACATTACACTTTCTTGAAAATTTACGATTAAGGGAAGTTCTAAGCTTATCAAAAGACATCTCAATCTCTCGTAAATTACTTACCGTATACCCTTCCTCCAACTCCAAGCCAGCTTTATAAGTAGGAACAAACCCCAGAAAGAAATTAGTATACTCAGCAAGTTTATCTTCCATGGTAGAATATTGCCTGATAGATTTAGGATTCGAATAATCTGATTCTCCTAATGATACAAGAAGTTGTTCAACTTCTGACCAAAACTCTCGTTCATGAACTGAGAAGTTTTGCTTTCTAGAGAGAATATGTTCTGAAACTTCATGAATCTTTTCATTAAACTCAATAAAATCCTCTTGGTGTTCTTGAATATTGTTTGCAATTGCTTTCTTCTGATCGGTTAATTTCTTATAGATCTCCATATATTTAGTTTTATTACCGTGGAATTGAAAGTTTAACTCATCTTCCATATGAAGCTTTTTCCTTTTAACGTCTAAGAGAAGTTCCTGATTTTTCAAGTAAAGTTCGTGAAGTCGTTGCTGGCTTTGTTTCTGATGTTGTAGTTTAGCATATTCTTCATCAAAAACTTTCTTTTGATTTTCAAATTCAAGTTGTCGGGTCTCAAACTCTTGCTCTTCTTGTTTTCTTCGTATAAGGAAAGATTCATGTTCTTTCAAAACAGATTCTTTGAGTTCTTGTAGCTTTTCATTATTTTGTTGAATTTCTCTCTGTTTAAGCTTACTTTGAAGGTTTTCCACATGAATTCTTAAATCTGCCACTTCCTTATCGTACGTCATACGTAGACGGTCAATTTTTGACGCATAACTTTTTTCAATTTGACTATTACGGTGCCTTTCTGTATCGAGCTGTTGAAGAAGGGTCTCAATTCGATCAGTAAGCTGCTGGCGTCGGCGGATCTCGCTATTGGCACGAAGCTGAGCGTCAACTGGATCTTCAGCTTCAAAATCTGTAAGGTTTTTGTGATCATTGGCACCTGACAGAATAACAGGTTTCTTTACCGGAGTAGAGAAAAGATGTCCGGTACTTTCAAATTTATATGAACCAGGCTCAAACCTGTTTGAATTGGTACTGGAATTATTAGTTTTATCTCTGTTAAACGTATCATTGCGGTGGAATATGTCAGAACCTGTTTTATAATCATTTGCTTCTGGTTTAACTGTAAAGTCATCTATCCCTCTATAATTATCTTGAAAAGTGACCTTTTTTGGTGTACTTTCAAAGTAAGCTTGTTTTCCGTTCACACTCCTTGTAACGGGCTCATGTCTACCTAATTCAGGTTCATCTTCTTTTGTTTTGGTATCGATATTCAAAACCTTACCTGCTGAATTTCGAAGTAAGTTAAATTCGTCAGAACCACCAAGAAACGATCGAAGTCGAGCGAAAAGTCCGGAATTCGCCGGCTGTCGCTTTACATTACGGCCTTGGTTGAGGACCTTGTATATTCTTGTGGGTCGAAGGTGTGGTTGAGAAAATTTGACCGTCTTTATAGGCGAAGAGTACTGAGATTTTGAACCTTGAAAATTATGTTTCGGACTTGGCCGAAACCCCAGTCCTTGAATTGAATTGATCTCACCAAGGATATCCTTTTCGAGCGTCGACGCCCGCGATCGCTCGTACTTCTGGGCTAGACTTAGGCGGGACATGCTGTTGAACGCGTTAACATGAATATACTTATGGTGATGAAGGTGCACGGATCCAAGGTTAGTGGTGCACGG
Source organism: Metschnikowia sp. yHQL527 (assembly GCA_030578455.1). Lineage (NCBI taxonomy): Eukaryota > Fungi > Ascomycota > Pichiomycetes > Serinales > Metschnikowiaceae > Metschnikowia > Metschnikowia sp. yHQL527. The sequence goes on along the minus strand of JAJMRR010000030.1, from coordinate 62,831 downwards.
GTGTGGACATTCGCGGGGAGGTTGAAATTGCGCAGGCAACTTATAGAAGAGTTTAACGTCAGTAAATCCAATGTCACGGTGTGAAATCCTTGAAAACTTGGATGGCTTTAGTGTGTAACGGTAAAAGTTCCAGAATGTTCTACGGAGCCGCAAAAGAATCAGCCGAAACCAGGCGAAATCGGTCCTGGATTAAACATCTGGATTGAGCTGATCTTGACTGAAGAAAACTACAATTACCAATCATTTGGTTGTTGAATTTACTCTGAATGTATATTTGTTGAATGGTTCATTATAAGTTTTAGCAGGCAGGTATGGCCTTAAGTACTAATTAGTTAGCAATAGCGGTCTAGCCTTTAGTAGTGGTCAGTTATCATTTATTATCATATATTAGTCTATTGGGCTATTTTAAGCTACTTCTTATAGGTGACTTTTCCTTCCAGAGCTTCGTCGCCAATGGTGATGCTGGTAGCGCAAGATTCAAGGTCGTTCTTCTTGGGTTCTACCTCGTCTATACAGCGTAATCCTCTGTCACGAACAAAGAATGAACTGACAAGACATACTCCCATAAATGGGATCAAGAGATAATAATAATTTCTCAATGATTTAAGGTACATTCCACGAACTGCATCGATTTGTTCTGAGTTTAATGAACTTATTTGAAGTTTATCATAAATATGAGTTTTCACATATTCCAAATACTCTTGAGGAATATTGGTGACATTTTCTTTAGAATAGCTGTCGATTTCTTTCAAAAGAGTGTTACTAACAGTAGTGGAACCTATAGCAATTCCAACAGCACCACCAAATGAACGGAGAACATTTCTAGTAGAAATTACAACGGCTCTATCAGCTTGTTTAGCTTGTGATTGAGCTGCTACCATTGTTGGTTGAAATGTAAATCCAACTCCAGTTCCCATGAGAAGTAAAACAACAACATTCACTCCATCATTAGTATGCTGATCCCAAATTAACATTAATCCACAACTTAAAAGCCAAACTGCGTATCCAAAGTAAATCACATAAATATAATGACCAGTCCGGCTGATTATTTGACCTGAAACAACTGATGTTACAGATTGTGATAACACTAATGGAAGTACAAAGATTGAAGTATGAAGCACATCTTTGTTCTTAACAATTTGGAAGTAATATGGCAAATAGTACATAAAACTGTAGTATGTCATACCAAAGAAGAAGTTTGAAAATAAAAGAAGACTCAATGATGGACTTTTGAAAAGATGAAGTGGAATCATGGGTAATTGTGGAATTTTCCATTCACAAAGAATAAATGCAATGAAAAGAACCCCTCCAATTGTGAAAAGTGATATTATAAGAGGACTATTCCATGCATAACTCGAACCACCTCCACTTACTGCTACTAATAACAATGTAAGACTAGCAGTTGAAAGAAATGTTCCAAAATAATCAATCTTTTTAATTTTATCTTTGTGACTAAGAACACTTTTAAGTTCTTTTTGACGATCTTCAAGTAAATTGAATATAATAACAGCAACAACGACCCCTAAAGGAGCTAAAAAGTAATAGAAATATCTCCAATTACCTCTACGAATGAATGCTGCAAAAATAGCAGGGCCAATGGCATTTCCAATCCCTACTGATGCACCTAAAATACCTTGGTATTTACCTCTTTGTTTTAAAGATACAATATCACTTAAAATAACCATAGTTAAAGATGAAATACCTCCATTACCAATACCAGCACCAGCTCTGAAAATAAAAAATTGGATCCCAGTTTTGGCTAATCCACATGCAACATCGGAAATAATAAGCATTCCTAAACAGAACATAAAAACTTGTTTTCTACCGAAAATATCTGACAATCTTCCGAAAAGAACTTGACAGACAGTGTTTGCCAACAATGAAGCAGTACCAGCCCAATTAATAGTTGTTTCAGCATGTAAATCTCTTCCAATATCAGACATTGCAACGGTTATACCTTGTTGATCAGCAAAACTTATAATCATACTTAAAGCTAATGCAGAAAGACAAATGATTAATTTTTTTTTAGGAAGATGGTTCATATGAGCATCACCAAGTTTATCAGCTAATTGGTTATTTTGTAAGCTTCTTTCAGTGACCAACACTCCTCTATTTTTTTCTTTTGATTGTTGGAAAGTATTTACTGATGATGATCTACTTGGATCTTCACTCATCATAGCAGAATTAGATTCTAGATTATTTGACATGACAAAATATTATTAATTTAATTTTAACAATTGAAATTTTATAATTGACTAAAAATCGAAGAAATTAGACATATTTAAGTTATCCGTTGAAATAATATGTCAAATGAATTAAGTTTACCGTAACGATAAGCAACTACAATACAATATAATCAAGGCATAAAAAGGGGGTTGTGCCTGTGCTACAGGCGGCTCTGTTTGATGCCCAGTAAAGTGGTTGCAACAGATGTACGCTAAAATTTGAATGTGAAAAGCCCAGACTAAAATGTTTAAAATTTAACTCCGATAGGGTCTATATAGGCAAAGTACCGCCTATTGTTATTACACAACTAATTGAATCATTGACATAGCATATTAAAGTCGGGGAGTCTTTTAGAAGACCAATAAGAGCTTTACACATCATCTACTTTGTAAGGATTCAACCAATAGCTGTCAATAGTGGCTGGAATAATGAAACAAATGCCGTAAGGCAATTATGAGATTTACTTGAAGCAGCCACCATAATCATCCTGATCGGAAAGAATAGGATGCATGATTTTTAAAGTCGTTACTTTAGTAGGAAATTTCCTTTCGGTTATTAAGCCACATGTTTCAACTCGCCCATAATCTATATGGTTATAATACTATTTAAATGACGTTTTTTTACATTATTGTATTAAATATTTCTTAACGGGATTCTTATGTTCCAAGAAAATGATTGTTATATATTCATTAGTTAGCTCATTATTAATCCAGTAACAATACAATGAAAAAGTCTCGTCATTGGAATAAACCGGATAAAATGCTTGACGAATTACTGTCAAATGCTGCATTACTAAAATAGAATTTTGATTATATACCGGATTTGCCTGTCAAATTAAGGAGGGTCCTAACGTTTTGAAAGGTATTGTATACAGGAATGCATATTCAAAATTTTGGTACGGCACCTAATTCGGCTCCGTTCTGATCCCGATAAGATATATTAACATTGTATTAAGAATTTAAGTTAAACTAATGATGTATTTGCTGTTGAAAAACTTCCTTATCAGCGGATGTGAAAAAGATGAAAGTTTATGACATCAGCAAATCATGGCTGAGTAATTCTTGATTTTCAATCATTTAAACACGTTGAGGCTTTCAAAGTTCCTTAGTGGCTTATTTTATTTTCAAGACGATATCTCGGCATTGGTTAAATTTGATTATTAAGAAAAATAATTGCAGCATTTTTCTTGTCAGGTAAACCAAATTAGGTAATTATGGCTTTCCGTCTCATTTTGTGCTATTGATTGTGAGTCGCCCTTAATAAAGTTGTTCCGCCATCCTGCATGATAGAACCGTTTTCTTTTGCTGAAAGATAACCTTAAATCTAAGCTATTTTTTGCTTGACCGACCACTTACGATATGTTTGATTTGAGCTCCGTGAATGGCTCAATTGATTTTATTGGGGGCTCAGCGGGAAATGCCGGTTCGGTTTCAGGGACATGTTTTTACAACGATAAAATTGACAAAAAATAATGTTATCGAACCATAGATTTCAGTGTCTAGCCAAATTATAAGATCCACTAATTCACCTGACAATTCTCATGAGCTCATTATCTAATCAATGATTGGTTTTTGTAAGGCTGTGCTCATTAAATAACTCTAAACTCAAATTTTACTGTGCCAATGATGATATAAATATTATTATTAATTATATAATTCTTAACTTCCTAACTCCCAATATCGATTTCTCCACTGAGCTCCGTCTTCCTACTTGAAGTAGCGACATAAATTTTATAGGTACCAGTTTGTATAATCCATTGTTGCGACATGGTATCCCAAATACTCAAATCTTTTCGGGTGATTTCAAATGAAATTTTACCTGATTTACCTGGTTCTAAAAACACCTTCTCGATTCCTAGTAAGTTTTTTGGTGGTGAAGGTAAATTGGTACTGGGGAATTCAATATAGAGTTGGCAAGAATAACCACCCAAAAATTTACCCTCATTACTTACTTTAGCGGTTACGGTATATAATTTATCCCAAAGTGCTGGATTTCCACCTAATCCACCCCCACTTAATGGCGGGATTAAATTTTGTTCCGGTGTATAGCCTTTTGGATAGTCGAAATCTTCATTTTCTTCTAAACTTCTTACCTCTTCATTATAAAGATAAGGGTAAATATAACCTGGTATAGGTTCAAATTCTTCGTGTGGGAATAAAGCGTCTTCAGGATCGCAAACGTCATCTTCACATGTATGATATACTGGGAGATAGTCTTCCGGATATGGTAAGTACTCAGCAGGTGGCTTGTTTTCCTTAATTGCCAAATCCCAAACCTTGAAATTCGTATATGATAAGCCATGACCAAATTCAAACCTAGGCTTGATATTATGCTTGTCAAAAAATTTGTAGTCTAAGTATATATCCCTTTCGAAATTATCTTGAGGGTATCCATCATCGTTATCTTCTACTATAGGTACGTAATTTTGGAACTTCTTGGCTATTGTAAAAGGAAGTTTTCCGGATGGGGTCACTTCTCCAAATAATACTTCTGCTATGGCTTCACCTGAAAATTGGCCTAATGGAGCCGTATACAATACAGCAACTACATTTTCGTTTTCAATCCACTTTTCCATATCAACGGGACCAACGGCATTAACCACAACCACTGTTTTACGGCATTCACAGGCTACTTTATCAATTAATTCGTCCCCATTGAGCCACAACGATATATTTTTCCTATCGCCGTAGTTTTCATCAACCTCTATGTAGCCTTCACCCGAGTCAGCATTGACTATAACTATGGTCATATCGGCGTAATCCGCTTTTTCACCAACGAGGTCTAAATCCCATACATCGGAAGTGTAGTCTACCATCATACCCTGATCTCTAGCTCGCTTTGAAATTGCTTCGTATGGCGTGATGACATACGGATTATTCACTGCTGATGACCCCCATCCACTAGTTAAGACTCCTTCAACACATTTCTGATCTTTACAATTAAAACCTTTGGGATCGACTCCAGCTCCTTGTCCAACAATAAGGAGTCGTCTGATACCATCAGCTTTAGCAATGGGAAGATGTTGACCGGGATTTTTCAAAAGAACGATGGCTTCTCTAGCCACCTGAAGTGCCGTCTGGTCACTGAAATGTGACCTGGCATCTACATGCCAGTTCTTTTGCACTATGGGCCCAAAATGTTGAAATGGGTACTGTTGGCCATATGTATGGTGGGTCCAAGAGTCGAAATTAGGCACATCTTCTTCGCAAGGAAACTTGATAGTATCTAGGGCAAAGAAAGGAGCTAAAATCCTTGTCACCATATCATTGAGTCTCCATTGAGGTAGCGTATAATTGTAAACTGCCTTAGTCAAAAGAGGACCCCAGTAAGATTTGCTTGTAAGCCATTCATCGGAAACCTCACCTGGCATTGACATATCGAGACCAGCGAGAGCAGACTCAATTCCGCTGTGTTGAGCCCCCCAGTCTGACATTACAAACCCTTGGAATCCGAGTTCTTCTTTTACTAGGTAGTTAAGTAAGTATGAATTTTCACAAGCATAAGTACTATTAATTTGGTTATAAGAGCACATAATACCTCCAGCACCTGCTCTGATTGTTTCAGCGAATGGCCAGAGATAAGTTTCATGCATTGCTCTATCTCCAATATTTGAAGAAATAGCTTCCTTGATACAATCCCAGCCATAATCTTCCCATTCTCCTACTTGTCTAAAATGCTCTTGTTCGTTTCCAATTAAATGTCTCACTGTTGCAACTACACCTTCATCTTGAATACCTTCAACTGTGGCAGCACCGGCTACCCCTTGCAAATACGGGTCAGCTCCGAAACTTTCCCAGTTTCTACCACCTTGTGCTTTCAATCCTATTGGCCCGACTACAGGTCCTAATGCGATATGAACACCTTTAATTCTATGCTCTCCCAATGGCTTTACCTCGAAGATAAAATAATTCTTTGTTGAATGTAGAGGCAGCTGCCAAACCGGAAGGAAAATGAGTAACGAAATCAGTGAACCTTACTCCATTTGGTCCTCCTTGAAGACAAAGATTAGGAATTCCTAGTCTTGATACCGAACCTGTATTGCCAATACAAGGACCCGAACCCCATCCGGTTCCCGTAGTCAAATTAACTTTTTCTACAATAGACATTTTTTCAACCACTTTTCGAGCCTTATCATAGGCCATCTGCCAAATATGATCGATTCGGCCTCCAAGAGCTAATGTTAGTGGTGTTTCATAAAATTCGTGAGCTATACTTACGAGTTGGATAATAAGGTTTACTAACATAGTAATCCGAAGGATGATCATGATCTCCAAGATGAATGAGAGGAGACTCTCCATGATGACCTCTTTTATCACTGGCATTAACCGTTACCAATAGTAACATGATAATGGTGAAAATTTTCATTATAAGAATTAGTAAAGTTATATTTGTGGACGAAAAATATCCTTTTTTGCAGCCAATTTTATATGAGCGCTCTAAATCTCTACACTCGATCTCTATACTCTTTACTAATATAATTTATTTATTAATATACAAAATGCAATGCTATCATTGGAATCCTTCTACTTGCACCTGTAAGGGCGTTATTACGGGTGCGGGATGGTTGGTTCCAATGTCAATTTGAGTCATAGTACTTGAATGCTTAAGTCTAGATTGGGCTGGAGAAATAACTGAAGGAATGGTTATTATTGAATGACGTTTTGGTGGGATTGGATCTTGATTACTAAGATTGAAATTAGTACGAAGAGGGCTGCTAGTTTTTTGATACGTTGAAGATGTAGATATCACGCTATTTGCATCAGAATGAGGGCCAGGTGATCCAGTTATAGTAGCTGATGGAGAAAGTTCTTGATTACTCAAATTCAGAGGTCTTTGATAAGTGTGTGATAAACTGATTGATGAAAATGGATCTAAAATTTCACTTATATCACTAGTTGACTTTGTAGGTCTGTGTCCTTTATTCATAGATTTTATTTGCAGTTTAAATTGAGAAACAGTGACAACTGTAGCCACTTTATTTACTTCGTCTTCGTTAATAGTTTTACTTGGCTGAGTCGTTGAATGTCTTCTTTCAATGTCGAAAAATTTTTCAAGAAATCTGAATGCTCCTTCTGCATCAAGTAATAATGCACCTTCGAAATATCCGGGTCTAGAGTCATCAATTTTCATTTTATTTTTATACTTGACTCCGTTGAAAAGATTAAACATATCTGCTCTGTAACCTTTAGGAAGTCCATTTCCAGATAAATATACATTATTGAATTTATCTGGATTCTTTATGAATTGTAAGATCAAAGGTTTCAATGACTTTTCATCTTTGAGCTGATTTCTACGTAAGTCAAGCTTCTCTATGGAAGTTAAGTTTTCAACCCCATCAATTTCTGTCAACTTGTTGTTGCTAAAGTTGAGGGTGGATAAGTGCTTCAAGTTGCGAGGTAAGTTTTTCAATGTCGTAATATAATTATCGGCGAAGTTTAGGTATTTGATATTGACTAATTGAGAGAGGCCATCGGGCAATGCATCAAGAAGGTTCCCAGATAAATTTAACTTCACCAAGTTGGATAATGGTTTGAAACTATAAGATGGAATGCTGGTTATGGAGGTTTCAGATACAGTCAACTGTTTGAGACAATTCCATTTACTTTCCGGTAGTGATTTTTCTTGTAGTACAGGAACATTAGAAGCAAATTTATAATCATGCAAGAAATCTCTAGGAACTGCATTAGCAGCACCTGTTGTGGTTGCTCTTTCCCTTCTGTACTTAAAGGCAGAATTTGCTGGCGCAGACTCACCATATGAATAATCATGGTTGAAACTATATGAGTGGCTGTGTTCATGAAGCCAATCTTTTTTAGACAGTTTGTGATTATTAAAGGAAGAACGACCATTTTCATCGTCTGTCACTAACGCAAAGAGGATTTCAGTGATATCGTTTAATTTTGAATTCCTTACAATGAGAATTCTTAATTGTTCACTTAATTGATTCCAACCAAAGATTTCATTTGGTTCGTAATCTACTAATTCTAGGACTTGTAAATTTTTGAACATCTTAACCGGAACTGAAGTATCACAAGGATATTCTTCATAGCCATTGATACTATTGACTTTTGTTTTAGGAGTAAGGATCAAACATGGGATCTTGGTGAATGACGAGTATAAATATTTTAGATCTTTATTGACAACTTTAGGATCTTTACTTAAGGAGAAATTTCTCCAGTACACCGAGGCACTACTGACTATTGATTTCATGGAGTTCATGGATGTGATGGACTTGGCGTCACTTTCGAAATGTTTGGATGAACGAGCATTATTAGCCATAAAAGATATAAAAGTAGGTTCATGATTTGGATTATCTAATTTAATATTTAAAGGACCAACATCAACCCCAAGTGGAGATGAGTCAATTCTTTCGGCTATAAAATAAAGATGATGAATAGAGAAACTAATTCTAAGAGGTTTAACCCGAGAACTATGATGATTTTTTGAAAAACATAGAAGTCCATTTGCTAGAGCTTCTTCATTTTTCCTTATATAAGCTGATAGTCTTTGAATATATACATCTCCTTCAATGGAGGTATCATTATTAGTGAAACCACCCATTCTAGGATCGAGGTTATTTTAAATGGAGACCTCTTTGTTAAATTAAATTAGAACTGGTAGAAAAATCGTTCAGGTAATAAATAGTAAGCGAATAGTGTATTTGTTTATTTTTCATATTGTTTTGAAAGGGGCATGTTCTGTGGGATAATATGCAGGACGGGTTTTTTTTCAATTATATAATTAAGATTTGGTGCAATTGTCAACTAAGATATTTTAATTGAAATGTTAATATCGTCACGTCTACGGTAATGTATGTTCATTTTTCAATAGTCACTCATTATTTGAGTTGCTTATGGTGTTCCATTTAGGAAAATTGTTGCAAAAAAACAGAATGCGATGACCGTTAAAAATTAATATACATTCCTATAAATACGGCTAGTAATGACCTCAACTCGTGCCCAAATCTAGGCGCCTATGCAGAAAAATTCCCTTTAGAAACCTTCGTAATCATCTGTCGGATAGGCGAATTCACCTTTCTATTGTTATTTTCTTATTTTTTCATCACCATTTAAGTTATTAGGTTAAGTGGTTTTATTCACGTTACTTATTGAGGTTCTGCTGGTTATCATTTTGTCACTTTACAATTCATTTGGCGTCGTTTTTTCCTGTCATCTTTCGTGATTTTGTGTAATATTCAGTGCTCCTAAATCTCTTCGTCTTTATCATTATTATTGACACTCACAACTGAACTGGTAGCTGCTGTAGGATTAACAGAAAGTCTTTCCATGATACTAGCAGGAGGAATACCTGCTGTACTACAATTTGTGTCGAGACTTCTTCTTCTGGTTCTTCTAGAAGAGCTGGCAAGCGTGACAATACTTTCACTATCTCTTTCTCGAGTACTATCCCTGTCTTGTGGATTATTTTGGTAGTTACTGTGAACACTGGCATTTCCAGGGTATAGTTGATAGTTATACGTAGATGTTAGAACACTTGGTGAAATTGATGTTTCGGCAGTCGATGCAACACATGACACGTTATCATCCTGAGCAGCTTCATCACTTAATATAGATGGTTGTTTTGTTGATGGTACGGAAATAATAGATTTTAATGGTGTAGTACTTATATTATCAGTTTGATCACTTCTTAACGAATTTCTCTTGTCACGACCTTGAATCAGGTTTGAATTCTCGGACCTACTCTCACTATCATTATCGCTATAGTAGTATCCGTCATTGCTAACAAATGGTTTTCCCCTATCGGTAAATTCAACAATTCTGACATTTTGTGGCTCTGAAACGTGTCCATGGTCAGTATAACCTACGCTCAGTGGCATGCTATTACTACGTCTTCTTCCATATCTATCATAGGCGTAGTTTTCATTGGGTAAACTAGGTTGTCTGTTTTGACCTTGCATTAATCTTTTAACCCATCCAAATCTATTCTTTCCATTATGACGCTTATCGAGACTTGACTGATTTACAGAAGGTTGTTGGTTACTGTGATCGTTCGAGCTAGTGTTTCTAGATCTTTCTCGATCACGGTTCTGCTGGGATGACTGTCCTTCTTGGGTAGACGACATGGCTATTTTGGAATAGTTGATAATTAAAGTAGTAGTAGTGGTACAACAAATGAGGAGAGAGAGGAAATGGCAGTACACGTAAAAAAACGGTGCAACAAACAGTAAAGGTTGTGTACTGCAAATTATGGTTAGAAACCAGATAACTTTAAAACAATAATTAGTTAGAGGTTAGCGCATGCTGGGGCTACTAAGAGGTTTAAATTTGGTCAATTTACCTGCTGAAAAAGTATACCTTCTTTACTTGTCGTATTTTGAGCATAGAACCAAAGGTCCCAAACTAGGAAAAACCGTCCGAGCTACTGCCCGATAAAAGTCGTTTCTTTCCGGGCAACACGTTTGTAGCCTTCAATATCGCACTAGAGTGTAGTTGTGGTTCGATTCGTTAATATTTTGGGAGATAACCCTACAAATGGAAGACTAACACGGTTTTTTTTAGTAAAGATTACGAGTAATTCATATGTCCCGAATTTCCTATTTGGTGCAAATTACACCTCCAGAAACTGAATCTACAATCGCTTAGTATTCATCTGTCTCAGCCTGTGTTGGGAAAAGGCAACTTTAAAGTTTTAAATACGCTTTCTCGTGAAAATTCAGATACAGTCGAAGAACGATGCATTTGCAACTGATTTTCGTCTAAAAATGCCTTTGCAACAATTTTATCTGCTTTTGGCGTACGTTTATCGAAGTCCATATTTGCTTCATTCTTGAATCGATGACTAAAGTCATATTCGAGACAATATTCCACATCTGGTATATTTACGTAAGCTAGGCTTTATTTGACGATTCTGATCTTTTCGGTCTGTTCTGTAAGAAGTTCAACCTCCTGAGAATCTGCACCTCATTATCGAAAGCAGCTGTTCACTTTTTCGTCCTAGGTCTTGTGACCGTATTTAGGTTGCAGAAAGTAAAAGAGGGCATTTCCTCGGAATTGGTTTATTCTAGAAAAGGCAATTCCTCTTGAATGGTTCAGTGGAATATCTTAACTTATTATTCAAACCAGAATTCATTTCATTGATTGTGAAGGAACAAACGCCAAATATGATTGTAATATGTAGGCTACTCGTATGATTCATGTCACACTCACTTGCTCAATACGAAACATTTTTAACGATCAAAAAAGTGTTTCTTTTCATTTTGTTAATTTTTGAACAATTTGGCGATATTTCATTATTTCTCGAAATTTCACAAAGAATTGCAAATTTATTTTACAAGATTACATACAAAATTCGAAAATGAGACATTTCCAACACATAAAATTTTGGATTCAAGTTGAATCATATTCATGAAATAGTCATATTTGGTATAGTATAATTGGTTTTAGCCTAGTAACCGATGATTCAGATAGCGAATTTAAACAAAGTTAAGTAGACTTTACGCCACTACATCCTACAAAATGAAAAAAATATAACACTGAGCCAAGAAGGCTACAGAACAGATGAACAAGTTCGTGAATAAACTTAGATTTCAAAGAATATCAATTACTTCACAATTGCTGCAAATATCCTCTCTGCGATGGGGGCACCTGCACAAAAAAATTTTTGCGACCCATAAAAAAAATCGAAAATTTCTCATCGCTTTTTGACACCAAATATAAAGCAAAAACATAAGTAAGTACATAGAACATATGGTTTAAAACATGAAAAAAAAGAACTGCGCACTCCCGGAATCGAACCGGGGGCCCAACGATGGCAACGTTGGATTTTACCACTAAACCAAGTGCGCTTTGTATATAATATGTGCATCAGCTGCACAATACGCCGAAGTTAGGTCCGGTCACCTAAATTTTGTGTAATTCCTGCATACAAACATCAAAAATTGGACCTGAGCATCTATTCGCACCAATTTGCACCAAAATACCGGTGCTAAGAACTCTGGTTCGCGAAAAATAGTGCAAAATGGTGCAAATGGGAGAATTTTCTGCATACAAACATAAACCCATTACAAATTGGTGTTGAGAACTCTGGCTAAAAAGAAACCAGAGCAAAATCGATACATTTCCTGCATACAAATAGGTCTTAGATTAGGATTTTGGTGCTGATGACTGGTTGAACTAATAAGTTCAAAGCAAAATTGATGCACTTTCGATATTCTAACAACTAGCCTATATCCCGAATTGCAAAAAAAAGAAGCATCTGTAAGATTCGTTCGACCATTCAAATTTGTCCGGTGTCTCTGGTATGATTTCAGGTCTGAGGCCTATATCTTGAAATCAAAAAAAATGCTCCGCGACGGGGAATTGAACCCCGGTCTACCACGCGACAAGCGGTAATTCTAGCCACTAAACTATCACGGACTTTGTATACCTCACAATCGAATGGTAAGGCCAGGAACTTATCCCAACAAAGTGTTAATAAAATGAAACGTGATGCCTTTTTTACATAGATTAAATGACATTACTCGAGGTGTGAAACGTGAATCATATTCTTGAATAACGCAGTGATACATCATACTCAAGTGGTAATGATACCTTTCTTTTCTGTAGAACAAGAGCACATTTTGTTGAGACCACTTGAAACTACCCTCGTTGGTTATTTGAAAGAGTTTAAATCATTCAAAAGCCGTCGTGAATGAAGACTCTTCAAGATGGCCCAATACACCAGTTGTCTTACTCTTGCAAAATACCCCTAATTTCACTAGATCAGATGAGAAATCTGCAACCATGTACATTTTGGCTCAAAACTTGGAAGATGAGTACAGCTTGCAATGTAGATAGAGGAGCCCACCAAATCGCTGATAAGAAAAAGATACGAAAGGAGCTTGGTATCGATTACAATAGCATTTAAGTAAATACGATACAGATAATCATTAGTCGTTATACATATATTTTACTTACAATTTCTATAATAATACAGCAAGAAGAGCCACGAGGCCAGCACCTACAGGTGCATACATATTTATAGGAGCACCTGCAGACGAGGACGAGTCACTGGAAGAACCCACGGATGCAGAAGCAGAAGCGTCAATCGATACGTCACCAAGTCTCAGACTATACCAAGGTAACCCAGTTGCGAAAGTTTCTAACTCAGTTATATCGATTTGACTTCCTTCTAATAATGTAGTATAAGAATCATCAGTATAAGTAGTAAGTTTTGCAGCTATGGAAGTGACGTCTGCCGGAACATTACCTCCTGCAGTTAAGATATATCCAATATAATCGTTAGCATTGCCTTTAACGTCCGACACTAATTTAGTGAGAAATTCAACATCAGCTGAATCAACAGCAATAGCTGACAGAATATAAACCAATGATAATAGCGAAGGAAGAGTGAGTTTCATTTTATGTGAAGATTATACAAGCTTATTAAGAAAAGATCCGGATTTGTCGCCCTTTTATATGTTGACAAATTTAAACGCTTGGACCTGGCTATGCCTGACGGTTACGCGCCATGATGAAAAAAGTGAATGATTGTCTAAAAATATCTTGGGAGGCTTCGATTTTGGAGGCTGCGAATTATTTTGACGACAGTGTTCAATACCTAGAAGATTTCGAATACCACAGAGTGATTGTATGAAGGAATTAAGATTTAGACGGTAGTTATATATTAAACCCTATAAATAGAACCCCAAATGTTTTATTTAATATATTATAAAAATGTACAGTGAAATCGTATCTAACGTATCTATAAGTTAGTCTTACAACAACTTGGAGCAGCAGCAGATAAGTCAACTTTAGCTAATGTAGATTTGTTGAAAGTGTTGTTGGATTGAGGAAGGTCCAAGGCAGGATTCTTATTGAAGAAATTGAATGGTGCCAAGTGAATGTTATGAGTTTCAACTGGCATGACTGGGAAATCTTCAACTCTTGGAATATGAGTGAATCCCATAGTGGCCCAAACAACACAATCATCATCTCTAACGTTATCAACACCGTTGGCCCACTTACCAATACCGGTATCTTCTTGAGATTGATTGGTGAATTCACCAGCAGCGAATAATTCATGATCTCTGTATTTAGTAACCCAAATTTGTTGAGTAGCAAATTGTGCTCTCTTAACATTGAATGAATCACTATCAGCTAAAACCATTTGTCTAGCAGGCATGTTAATCTTGTAACCAACAGCATTCTTAGAAATTGGATTAATTTTGTTTTCATTAATAATTTTATAAGTTCTGTTAGTGAATGGAGATTGTTCAATGTATCCGGCTTTTTCAACGAATTTACGTTCAGTAACAAATCCAACTCCGTATGGATTCTTAACAGGATGTCTTGGTAATTTAACAACATCATCATAAACAACAGAGTTCTTATGACCATCGATAGCTGGATCAATTCTGAATGATAAAATATGTTGATGGTAAGCAGCCATGACATTTGGTCCAACAATAGTACCCCATGGAACTTTAACACCTTCATCAATTGGCATGGTAGATAAAATACCAGTAGCTCTAACTTCAATATCAATAGAACCATCGGTAACGAATTTTAAGTTAATGATATATTCATAGTTAGCAACAGTTGCAATAGTTTGAATAACAAATTCTCTTTTACGAGCAACAACAGCATTATCAGTTCTATAATTAACATGTTTATATAATAAACCATTATCTTGTTCGTGCATACAGACAGTATTTGGAATAACGAATGGTTCACCATTAGCGTGAATTCCCATACCATCCAAATATTTGATAACTCCCAAACAATCACAACCTAAACCTAAACGGTTACCATTAACACCAAATCCACAATCACCTAAATCGAAGGCTTGTTTTCTGTGGTAAGGAGCTCTTGGATCACCATATGGAACGGTCATTTCAGATAATGAAAGTCTGTATAAAACTTGTCTTCCTTTGAAGCTAGCATCGTATAATGCAAAACCTTCTCTAGCAGTGGTAGCTACTCTGAATTCCCAACCTTGCCAAGAAACTTTATTACCGTCAACGGTGAAAGAAGGACCTTCTGGTTGAGAGATAAGTAATGGTTTAACATCTCTTGGAATAGATTCACCATTTAAATCTGGGTGATATTCCACACAAGGAACTTCTTGCCATGGAAGAGTTGGAGTAGTAGTCTCATCAAATCCACCGGGTAAAAAGTCAATTCTGACGAATTTTTTGGTAAGATATTCGAAGACTGGAGAGAACTTCAAAGGTAAAGAATAGTGATTAGATTCACTATGTCCATTACCAGCTAAAATATACATGAAAAATTGAATCAAAGGTCTCTTTTCATTTGGATCATCAGTAGCATAAATCCAAGGATCATTTCTAACAGTGTAACCTGGAGGTAATTTCAATTTTTCAATTTCAGCTTTAACAAGTGGATGATTGTTACAGTATTCTTCTAATTCAATCATATCATCACCTAAAACTGGACCAACAACACCATAAGGTAATTGAGTCTTAGTTATAATATGACCAACGGTAACATTGACTAAAGCTTTATTAAAATCATGCTTATTTGTCCAATAGTAAGCATATAAAACTCTTGGAATTTGAGGAGTTGGTAAACCGAATTTTTCAGCTTCTAAATATTTAATCATATCATTTTTTGGAGGATCTAATCTTTCAATTTGAACGAAATGAACATCATCATTAGCAGAATGAGCATTCTTAACTAATTTAGATGCTAATCTAATTTCATAATCCTTAACGGAATCAAATGGGTGAAGTTTTGGAGC
This sequence comes from Metschnikowia sp. yHQL527, assembly GCA_030578455.1. Taxonomy (NCBI): domain Eukaryota; kingdom Fungi; phylum Ascomycota; class Pichiomycetes; order Serinales; family Metschnikowiaceae; genus Metschnikowia; species Metschnikowia sp. yHQL527. The sequence continues at coordinate 46,904 of JAJMRR010000030.1, read as the reverse complement.
CATTTTAATTTCTTATAACAAATATTGAATTATAAAATTCAGGAGATCAATTAATATTTATACTGTCGATGTCCAACTAAAAACTCAATGGCACGACTGATAACGCATTTAGAGGTACATCTTTGGATGAACATCGCACCCAATAATCCCAATTGGGAACGGTATCCGCATTGACTTCCTATTTCGGGATGTAATGGTTGGACATACCAAATGCGGAAGGTAGATGAGCTGACTTTTTTTTTCATCTACACGGAATATCACACCTGATTAATTTACGGCATAGTTTAACTTTGAGGATCAAGGTTGCAAAATCTGATTGATCTACGGGATATAGAAATAAATCCGAGATTATCGCAAACTCAAACTGTAAAAATTTAATTACAAATTGGCTTTAAACAGTAAATGATATAATTTAGTATACAGTTAACTAAAGAACAGGAAATGGAATAAACCAATTAAATGGGACGAACCAATTTAATGGCAAAACATAAAGTCATTACAATGATGCATGTCGTAATCTATGGTCATAAAGTAAACCAAATAAGAGAAAGATATTTACTTATGAACAGCAGGTGAACTTACTCTTAATTTGGTTTGCGGATTGACGATCTCTAAAGGTTTTTTAATTCTAGGAGTATGAACTTTGGGCGACAGAGGAGCATTAGAAATAGGGCTAAGACTAATTGTCTCATTTGGCACTCCATTCTTGGTAGGAATTGGATTTGCAGTTGGTGAAAATACACTGGCGGTGTACGGGTTAAATTTCTTTTGTTGTGGACTATGCCCATTAAACACAGTACCAGCAGGTAAAGTATCAGGAATATCAGGACAAAATTCTAAATCATCTTCAATATCGAAGGATTTAGACATATAGTATCTTAAGCGAGGATTTTGAAATGAGTAATTTGAAGTAGTACTACTTGATAATGATGAACTTACAGTAGATCCTGCACTGTCTGACATGCCACTAATATAATTTAAACTTGTAAAAGTAGGACTAGTACTGTTAAGGGTTCCATTTGGAAGATTAGGTGAATAACTTTGTTGATAATTGTTGTAAATGTAAGGATTCGACATTATATGTTCAATCTGTAAAGGTATGGAGATTGATTATTTAGAATTTTCATGTATTTTGATAAAGGGGTGAAACAATATACTGTTTTGAAAAAATATTTACGGGGTATTTTTTCCAATTTTCGTAGTAAACAGAGTCAGGTCGTTCCACACAAAACGCACACGGGATATGTTAGCAACGTAATTAGCAGTTTAAGCTGTGTAAGTATAATGGGAAAAAGAGTTGAACTGGTGATGGTTGCAGGGAAGATGGGAGTCACGTTTGGTGAGGATAATGTTATGAGCCCTCAACATAACAAGAACCTCAATAACATAATCAAGCCACCAGCAGATTACGTAATCACAATCACCGATTAACGGTACCGTTGTCTACACTTGGATCTTGTCAGTGATGGCTATGAATGAAGCTCAAAGCATCTGTCTTGATTTTTGACAAATCAGAATAGCTTCTCGATGTATGGCCATGTGGTACCCCTGTATCAGACTAAGGGCCCAGTATTCGCAGCCATGCATAAACGCACCACGATAAGAGACTCGGCCTAGAATTAAACAGATGACAGTATGGAGAGAGACTATATTGATCAAACTTTTTCACCAGATAGAGCCATTGTGATATAAACACTTAAATTAATATCTTTAGAGTCGATAATTACTTCAACCTCTGACAGGCTTGATACTGTTGAAAATCTTGGGAACCACACCAGCCCATTGCGACGTACAAAACAGGGCATTTTGCGACCATTTGCAACACCGATAAGCGATTTACAGGGTCTACAAAATGTGAAAAAATTATTTCGAAAATTTTCAACTTCGACCTACCCCTACTCTTTGATAGCTTGTTCCGAAGAGTCACAATGGACATCAGACTTGCAACAACGACTGAGTGCACCGAATTTGTGGTGCCGATTTCTCATTCATCTAGAAGTTGCAATATAGTAATGCTCCCCAACGGAATAAAGTGTCTTTTAGTGTCAGATCCATCCTCTTCAATTGCTGCTGCTTCTGTTTGTGTAGCTACGGGGTCTCATAATGATCCTCAAGAACTTCCTGGACTTGCACATCTCTGTGAACACATGCTTTTTTCAGGGACTAAACTGTTTCCCGATCCAAATAAGTACCAACATTTAATCACATCCCATGGCGGGCATTCCAATGCCTACACTACCGGGGAACAAACATGCTTCATGTTTGAAATCCCAGCGGTGGAACAAGAAGATAACCAAGTGAAGTTCCATTTCGAAGAAGCTTTGGAAATTTTTTCAAGCTTCTTCAAAGACCCTCTCTTCAATAGACACCTGATTGATTCAGAAATAGGTATTGTCAATGACGAACATATGTCCAATTTATTTATACCAGAGAAAATTGTTCATCATGGAATGAGGCTATTGGCAAACCAACAGCATCCATTCTCCAGATTTTCAACAGGGAATACTTATACTCTCAAAATCAAATCAAAGTCAGCAGGAATTTCAATAAGAAAGGAGCTACTTTCATTCTTTGAGACATACTACACACCAGAAGCTATATCACTAGTTCTTAAGGGACCACAGTCTTTGAACAGTCTTTTGAAGCTATCAATATCTCATTTTGGCGACATGCAACTGAACTCTTCTGAAAGTACTAAGAGAAGTTCACTTCTGAAACGAGTAAGCCTTTTCAGGTCATCAGGAAGTTCAGCAAGAAGTTGTGATGGAAGTCAAAGCAGCTACAGTATAAAGTGCTCGAGAAGCCTCGAAGATTGCTTTTTTTATGAATCTCAAGTTTACCAGCAGGATGACTTGGGAAAGTGTCTAATTATAAAGTCAAATGTAGAGAGTAGACTAAGGTTAGCTTTTCCGGTTTCACTTACCTCGCTAAAGGATATTTACACAAGGACATTGGTCTCTCTTTTGGGTGGAGAGTACGAAGGGTCCTTATGTGAATTCCTCATTAAAACTCGGGATTTAGCATTTAATTTAGTCGTATCCTCTCAAGATTTGGCTTACGATCTGTCTGTATTGCTTATTGATATCTCACTTACTAAGACAGGCATGCGGAAAGTCCAAGAGGTAGTGATACTCACGATGAAGTACATAGAGCTGGTGGTGTTGAATGCAGACCTAGAAGAAGTATCAACATACTTATTCGAGGCAACAGAGGAGGAGAAGTTCTCGTTTCTATACTCGCAAGGAGTCGAGTCCTCAATGGACGATACCTCTTTCTACGCTGAGAAGTTGCAAAATAATTGGGATGAAGTGGGAATATCCAATTTCTTCAGGGGTTTCAGAACTTTAGATGAAGTAGTTGGCGGTCCGAAAAGCCACAAATGGTGGGTATCCCGAGCTAAAGACTTCCTTAAAGAAGCGAGAATTATGATGTCCCTCTCTAATTTATCTATAATCGTAATGTATCCCTCCTTTTTAGTAGATAGGCAGTTGGAAATAACTTCAAGTCCTGCAAAAAACTTCCAAGACATATATTTTGATTTTGAGTATCAAATACATTCAATAAATCTTCAATTGCTTGAATCGAAAGTCAAAACAGTCGAGACATTTGGGTTCTTCCCTAAGCCAAATCTCATTTTGATCCAATTCGAGGCCCTGGACTACCAGAACTCAAAAGCATCTCCGGTACCTGGGATCAAGAGCCCCAAGCCGGATTTACTTGACTACAGCAAATACCACGAGACTTGGTTCCAAAACCAGGACTCTCATTTTTTTGCAGCCACTTTCACAACCCAACTACTTAAAGTAAAGCAGAAGGTTGCAAATGCGATGGCCATAGAAATCATCTGTGCAATTGTAGGAGAAAGTATAAGATACAAATTTTATCCATGTGAAAGACTTACTTACAAATGGGGAATATTTCCTGGTTTGAATAGTACACTTTCTATTTCTGTTACTATTACTGGACCTGCATCTTGCTTTGATGCAATTTTGTCTGCAACGGTCAATGAATTGAAATTGGAGGTTTCCAAAATCCCACAAACCACATATAACTCTTTCAAAAAAGAGAAGCTCGCCTTGAGAAACAAGTACAAGAACTTGTTGAGCGTATCTAGTTTTGAAAAGGTATTCATAACTTCGCTTGGTGTATTGGAAGAGAACGTGTGGCCAATAAAAGAGAGAATTGATGCTTTGGATGCAATCGATATAGAAGATTTAGCTAGAGTTTCTGATGAATTTTTGAATGGGGCAAAATACACCAGTATCATCATTAGCGGAAACACTTCAAAAGATCATTGCATGGAGATGTCGAAGGTAATCAACAGATTTACAAGACATGAGAAAATCATCTTAACTCATGCTCCTTTTGTTAATCGGGAACCATCGAGTTACATCATCGACAGAGGTAAAAACTTTGTTTTTGAATTCAAAAACGTTGAAGACGACCCAATGAATATTTTGTTCTACTACATCCCCTTAGGCCTTCGGTCGGATCCCGTGTCCAGAAGCATGGCTTATCTTATTTCACATTTACTAGCACAAAGTGCCCCAGATCAATTGAGATCGAAATATAAACTTGGCTACGCTGTTCACACGGGAATAAGAATGTTCAGAAAAACAATCGGAGTCCATATCACAATTCAAAGTGCTGAGTTCTCTTCCAGATATCTTAAACGTAAAGTAGAATCGTTCTTGAGCGAATGGGAAGTCGATATTTTAGACTTCAGCGAAGAGTCCTTCATGAAAAATGTAATAGCACCATTTTTGAGTACAATCAAGCATGATAACTCGACTGATTTGATGCCAACCAATCTTCTCTCGACAATTAAACCCATCAAAGGAAGTTCAATCAGCCTAACAGGCAATTTTTATTCTACCCATAGAAACGCATGGGAGAAGATACTTAATAGAAGCTACCGATTTGAAGCTAAAAACGATGAAGAACAGATTGATAGTCACTTTATCGAAACCTTAAGCAGCATTGATTTCACACAATTTTTCCGAAATGCCATTTCAAGGAACCTTCCGTCAAGCACCAGTTTGTCGTTGATGTTCAAAGCCCACGACGACCCAACGTTGGCGAATAAATTCTTGAGGCAACACATAAAGGACTACTTGACCAATAAGGGAATGGAATTGGAGGATGAAGAGCTAAGTGAAGTATTGGAGTCTATAAAGACTGACTCAAGAACACTTCCAAAAGAGTTATTCAAAAAATTCAAGTCTAAAAGTCAAGGCATGACGTATTTAAAAAGCTCAAAGATGGACTATAGTAAATCGGTATTACTGACAGTATTGAAGGCTGTGACAATAAAAAGGCAAGTAGATGAAGATGAGAGCTTGAACCCTGGTGACACTTTGACTACCGTTTACGAGTTTCACCATCAGTGTAAGATTGTAGAGGGTACAAGTTTTGACAACTTATACAATGACTTGATCGAATTTGAAGTAGACAACGAAGGCGCTTGGCCCTTGAATTTTAGTGATTTATACAGCTAAACTAGGTATATACTTAATTAGCTTCATCGTCTGGAATTTCGAAATCAATGCTGCTGTATGCACCATCATCAATAAGTAATCCATTATTGTCTTTAATCCAAATAGCATAAACAGCCAATACAGTCAAATAGATATTTGCAAAATCCAACCATATTACGGAAAGAAGGACTGCTTTTGAAACTTTGACGAAGACTAATTCTTCAGTTTCAAAACTGATGAATGAATCTTGAATTCTGCTAGAACCAGTGGTGTAACCTGAGCTTTCAAACACCATGTAAATTCTTCTACCGTAGAAAACAGCAAACGCAACAATAAGGAGAAATGGAAGAAAGAAAACGATTAAAATTGATCTTCTGAATGAGTGAATAATTTTTTCATTAGATTCCGAAGATCCTTCAGAATTCGAGCTAACTGGAGGGAAACTGTTTATAGACTTTTTGGTTTTGAAATAATAGACAAATGTTAATATGGACCACAATAATTCAATTACTCCAAGAAGAGGAACAAATGTTTGAGAAAGAGACTTGAACAAATTTTTAGATTGTGGGATAACAGCATTTAATTGCAGGTTCAAGATTTCGTCACCAATAACAAGATCAAAGTCAGCTGCAAGAATGGTGAGAATCATGGTAATTGTGAAAATCAACAAGTTTACAAATAAAAGTTTGTTAGCAAGAGACATGAATTTTGAAGGGAATACTCGGTAATTTCTTGAGGATCCCTCATGATAGTAAATGACACCATAACCCATAGCAAATAAGAATAAGACGTAGCACTTAAATATCCGGAAGCAGGAAAAGGTCCATGAAAGTATCAAGTACCAAAAGTTAAGTAATTGAGAAGGATTATCTGTTGGAGAATAGCGATTGCAAAAGAATTCAAGGATCCAATTGACAAATAAAAGAGCCACATATGGTATTTGAATGTATAAAATAACTCCTTTAGATATTAAAGACACATTATTTAAATTCTTGAAATCTTTACCTATTTTATATTTTAATATAGCATGGATTAATACTCCAGATATGATTATTCCAACCAACACAGCCCATTTGAGTTGAGAATAAACCATATATCTTGAATATGGAGTATTACCATAAGAATTATAGAATTTGACAGGAATAGATACTTTTTGAAGTCCAGAATCTGTAGGAGGCGCAACGTAAACGCAATAGTAACCAGATTCTTTCACAGATAATTTGATATCCACATGATCAGAATCTTTGTTATCTGCGGTCACAACAAAACCATTATACAATTTGTCGTCGTCAATTGCCTTGTAGTCCTGAGATAGTTTCAAATTGAATTGATCATCCTTAAGATCTACTGGTAATTTATCTCCGTCAAGACGGGTTGGGTATGCAGTAACAAAGTCCTCAATTGCTGGAATATTGGAAAAGTTGGCAGCATGAAGATACCGGAAAATCAATACAGGAATCTTAACTTTCGAAAAAGCCGAAGAATCAGAGCCTTGAATTTGATCAATGTATAAACTAACATAAGCTTCATTTTGGTCGTCATATTTAATAAGTCCACATACTGCTCCGTGCTTATCGAAATCTAAAACAGACCCGTAAGCAGGGAAAGTTGTTGCGATAGTAACTCCTAAAAGTACAATGAATGTCAAGAGATTCTTGAAGCAATGCATTCTTTTGTAAACTGTAGCCTTTCAAGTAGTTACTTATTTCGAAAAGCGGAGGCTCATAGGACCCTCAAATGGTGCAAACACGTCGCGAATTTTCAACAATAGTGCTTAAGTGAAATAAACATTGAGGCGACTGCTTGCGATTCGTTGGTATGTCGAATGTTGAAAGCTGTTGAATCAATGTAAAAGGTAAATTTCGAACAAAATACGTTGACGTGAAGTCAAATAGGGCGCTGAACGACATGACCAATTAATCAGAGCCCATTTTCACCTAACGATTGGCCTGGCTAGCTCAATGGCTAGAGCGTTTGACTTTTAAAGCAATTTATAAGACATCAAAAGGTTGCGGGTTCGACCCCCGCGTCGGGCTTTCTTTTTTTTTATTAAAACAACGTACATTACAAGTTTAAGCGTCATACGCTCAAAGACTCAAGACTTATCATTCGTTTACGGGTGCGTCTTGTTGTTTACTACGAGACCAGTATATTCCTCTCTTCAGTTAGTGTAGTGTCGCAAAGACTGGGTGTAAAAATTTTGACCATTTCTCAGTCGAGAAAAGTGAAATTTGCAACAGCAGCAGAGAAGAATACTGCGTTTTCTGCAGTATTTGAGAGTCCAAATCGAGCTTAAATATAGGCGTACAGGCGGTAGCCACAGCAACGGGACAACAGATTCCTTTTTAATAGGTTTTGTTGAGATCGGTTGCAAATGGAGAGTACATCGCCACTTTTCTTTTTGTCGTATCTTTATCGGATCATCAGTATTTAGCACTCTACGTGGGCTACAGATATGATACAAGCTCTACGAAGGGTACAGTAGGTACTCCAGGTGATTCCCCACCTTCATTTGAAAGGGTAGGTGTAGAAATTATTTGTGTGTGGAATGGTTGCAAAATTGCAAAAATAAGCTCATAAGACCACTTCTATGAAAATTTGAAAATTCTGGATTGGCTTTTGAAAAGTGGCTGCCGATCCCTGTAATTCCGCGTGAGGAATTGTGTAAAACGAATTTGAAGTGAATTATATGTCCCCTATTTGTGGCAGTCAAAAACGAAGCTCAGATTCGTGCTCAGACGTAAGAGTAGAAAAGGATACAAATCATTCCCGCTTCTTAGCAAATTATGAGCCATTTAGGCATTCTAAGAGTCTGGAAAAGACTGGTATGTGTAGCGGATATGTAGGGCTATGTATATGGAAAGCAACAGCTTTATATCTTGTATTGTGTGTAAGTTATGGGTGGTATTGTGGAGAGAAAGTTGCAAAACTGCCAGTTTTTTGACATTTTTCGAGCAAAATTCGATCAAATCTGCCAATTTTGAGAAGGTCAGCGATTTTGGAATGTGTTTCTACGTGAAATTTATACTAAATTCGTACGACAAGTTCTACAAAGGACTGGATAGATAGATAATCCGCAAATCCTCTTTTCATATAACATTCTGGTTTACCTTCAAATTGCGTGCCTTGGGGTCTTCAAACGAATAACTAACTAGAAAGCTTGAGATTTTTTCACTTCAACTGTTCTTATGCAGCGCGGATTAAAAATTGAAAGTCTCCAACACCATGGTACAACAGGCCGTGACAGTCTCCCTCAATGATGTCAAAAAGGGCCTCAAATCGACTATTTTGGAACAAGCATTTGGATCTAACTCTCTTGGAATCATTGTAATTAGTGGCCTTCCCGAGGAATTTCACCGGCTTCGACTTAAAGTGTTGAAGAGTGCATCCGTATTGGCAAACCTCTCACCAGAGAAACTCCGAGAACTCGAGTCTAAAGAACTGTTCTGGCTTACTGGATGGTCATGTGGGAAGGAGATTCTAGCTGCCAGCGGGAAGCCTGACTATAACAAAGGTTCGTACTACATGAACTGTGCTTTCCACAAAGATGATACACTTGAAGGTCCTACTTCTGAGCTTCAAAAGAAATTCGTGGACTACAAGGCATATACCGCAGCTAACATATGGCCCTCGCTGGAAATACCTGGTCTTGAAGACTTCCAACTGGACTGTAAAGATTTATGTAATCTAATTATTGATGTAGCAGAGCACGTTGCAACCAATTGCGATGTCTATATCAAGGGCATATTTCCAGAGTACGAGGAAGGATTTTTGAATCGTATTGTGAAAAACTCTACCTGCACTAAGGCTAGATTATTACACTACTACCCAATGAGCGGTGAATCTACAACTGCCGCTGACGATTGGTGTGGGGAGCATTTAGATCATTCTTGTCTTACCGGATTGACTTCTGCCCTATTTTTAGACGAATCTAAAGGCTTAGACCACGCTCTTGATAAGGCTCCGGATGAAGCAGCTGGTCTTTACATCAAAAATAGAAATAATGACGTTGTAAAGGTCAATATTCCCGCCGACTGTTTAGCATTTCAAACGGGGTCGGCTCTACAGGAGGTTTCTCGTGGGAATTTTAAAGCAGTTCCACATTATGTTCAAGGTACTACCATTCCCCACATAGCTAGAAATACTCTAGCAGTATTTTGTCAGCCAGACTTGGATGAGAAAGTCAACGAGAAAGAAAACTTTGCCATGTTTGCCGACAGAATAGTACGCGGTAATCACTAATTAGGTTAATAAGAGTAAAGCCGATTATTTATTTCAGCATAAGTATCAATGTATATCTTATCATCTACCTCTTAATTGGTTCGTATCACAAAAACATCTACTTATTGTCTACGACCAAATCATAGGTCACATTTAAAGATTCTCTTTTCTCAATGGCCGCTTGTTTATCTCGGGAATTCATTTCTCCGTAGCGTTGCTTTTCTCCGTTCGGACATTCCGATTAGGGGCAGCAATTTGGTTTACACCCGTAAACCTAGCAGAATACGTTACCCAACCCTTCTCTAAAATCCGTGCACCAGTGTTCCCCCCGCTTCTTATATGGTCGTTCTTGGTCAATTGTAGCGAGCTTCCATTCAAGATTAATCCTAGATAGATTCTATTCAGAGATAAATTACAATGACTAAATCACGGGTGGCGTCTGGAAGCAGCGTCGCAAAGTCCCGTGTGATTTCTAATGGATCCATTGACGTAGCTGAAATGAAGAACCATACTGGAATAAATTCGAAGGTATTGCCTTATGGAGAAGGTTCAAGTAAGATCTTTGGAATGGAAAATTTTGGTAACACTTGTTACTGCAATTCAATTCTACAATGTCTATACTACTCCGAAAAGTTCCGGATCAATTTAGTCCAGCATAATATGACTACTCATGATCAAAAGGTTGTACTTAGCGGAGTTAAGCCTCATAATTTCACTACTAAGTACGAACAATTATTAGCCAAAAGAATTAAGGAAGGCGGTAAACTCAATGAACCACCAGTCCCATCAAATTCCGGTAATGGCGATCTAAATAGTCAGGATAAATCAAAGACCTCGAGGAAAGGTTCAATTTTTGGATTGAAATTTAATTCGCTGAGTAATAATCAAAATGGTTCGACTCATTCATCTACTGACGATCCTTTATCTCATAAAAATCTGCTAATTGTGGATGCAAAAGATTGCAACTCATTTTCAACTCAACAAAGAATCATGGTCCAAAAAAATCCTCTGTATCAAAACTTACAAATTCTTGTCACTCGCCCTTCATCATTAACGTCCAATGCCTCTAATAGAAATGATTACTCACAATCTTCATCCTTCCTTCTAAATAATGAGACCAAGGACGGTAAAGACTCCACCAAAGACCCTTCAAAAGATACAAAAGAGCCTACTCTTACAAAACAAGCTAGCAATAACGTCCTTCAAAAAGACGAGGAAAATTTTAGTGCACCATCTTCACAATCATGTTTTGTAGTAGTTGGAATACCTCACCCAGAAACTTTCCTTGCCAATCCTATAAACCCTTTTAACCCCAGTCCTTCTACTGATCAACGTAAACGATCTGCTCTTATCAATGGGCCAATAATCAATTTGGATCACTCACTTCAATTACCATCACAACAATCTGAAGAGTCATGCTTACTATATGCTTTAAAAGACATGTATGAAAGTATGATCGAGAATAGGAGCCAAATCGGAGTTGTTTGTCCTACTCATTTTATAACGAAATTAAAGGAAAAGAACTTTCTATTCCGCCAAAACAACATGCACCATGACGCCCATGAATTCTGTAATTATTTAATTAACGAAACTATAGAATGTTTAAATATGGAATTGGGTCCTGATAAGAATTGGTGTACTGATTTATTTCAAGGTTTAATTACAAATGAAACAAAATGTCTTTCGTGTGAAACAATTACTTCAAAAGAAGAAACGTTCCTAGATTTGTCCATAGATATTCCACCAGGAGGAAGTGCTCATTCCCTTACACATTCTTTGAATAATTTTTCGAAACTGGAGACATTAACCCATGAAAATAAGTTTTACTGCAATACTTGTTCGTCATTACAGGAAGCTACCAAAACAATTAAATTGAAAAAGTTACCAGAAATTCTCATTATAAATTTCAAGAGGTTCAAATATGACGAAAAAGCTGATAGAATGGTCAAATTATTCAATTCAATTTCATATCCTTTCAATTTGAGGTTATTCAACACTACAAACACTGAATCCGACGATGAAAATGATAGTAATGGAGATAGTGATTTTTCTCTTTATGAACTTTACGCTCTTGTGGTCCATATTGGTGGAGGACCTATGCATGGTCATTACGTTTCTCTCTGTAAAAGTAAAGCAGGACTTTGGCTTTTATTTGATGATGAAACCGTTGAAGTCGTTGACGATTCGTACGTTATGCGTTTCTTTGGAAACGGACCTGGTTTGGCTAGTGCATACATTCTATTCTATCAAAAATGTGATACTGCTAATCACGAAAGCAATGTCGATTTTGGATTTGACTTGAATGCAGTCTACAATGGTAGCGATTATTCATTAGTCAATCAGACAATGACATCATATCTGAATATGAGTAATGGAAACTTTGATAACTCAAGCATGTCTACTGCATCAGTACGTAAGAATTCATCAATATCATCAAAATTCGGTAATATTAAAGAACCCGAGCATGAGTTATCAGCATCATCGTCTTTTGATGGTACCAGTGTTAAAGAGTTTAATCCAAATAATGGAGAAAATGGTAACATTACGAGAAAATCTTCCATTTTCAAGAAAAACTTCAAGTTTGAAAGTAGCAAAGATACCCCAATGGAAAGTGCTGAAATTGCTGCAAATAATGATGCAAAAGGTGAGAAGAAGACATGGGTAGGAGGAATCAAAATACGTGAAAGTCGTCTTGGTTCACTCAGTAGTATGAGTTCTACTTCATCTACGGAAAAATCTGCTCCAAAAACAGATAGAAATGGCTCGATAGGATCTGAACAAAAAGAGAAGAAAAGAAGTATATTTGGGTTCAAACGTAAATAAATATAGATCTATACTGGCGCAAAGTTAGCCTTGCGTACGGCCTAAAAATATTTCACTCCAACACATAGAGTAAACGATTGTAGCTTATATTTGTATTCAGCCCAAAACGTAATAATCTATAGTTCCAGTTTGAGGTAACTCATTTTCATCTTTTGCTTGAACTTCAACATTAGTTAACTCGCATTTACCGTAGGTGGCGGCTTATCAATCCTGAATTTCCGACATAAATCATCATTACAATGCAATAAAAATATAAGCTCTCGCAGAATGTTGTTCTCGAAGCGGTTGGCACTCAGACGAATAAATTGCATCAATTCCAGCCAAACACTCATTACATTAACTTTTCCAATCTTGCGCAAGAAGGATGTGCAAGTAAGTGAATTTTGGTGATTAAATTCAAATAGCGATTGAATAGACACTTGAAACTCCTTATAACAGATGCCTTTCAAGTATAGCTTGATCCTGCAAAACTCTTTACCAGATAGTATGGAAGTAATATAAGTAAACCTTAAAGTAATTGCTACTTTCATTATTCTTACTTCTTGGCCAAGGCCATCATAGGCATTAAGAAAGTCAATATTTTTGATTCTTGCAAGAACACTGTCGGTTTGTGAGACAGATCGGTCATTGCCTAATTCAAATTGGTCGTTTTTTTTTTGAAAACGGCTTCCAATTCTATCGTTCAATCGAACTTGTTTTAGAAAAGAGAATCCTTTCAGACAATATTCAACGACCACGTCAAGGTAGACATCGATATCACCTTAATTTCCTGACTTTTTTCTTTCCATTCCTTGAATATTGCGGCTCTTATTACCAGATCGGGGTAGTAGTGATAGATTTTTGTCATATGTAGATTTCTTATCCAATCAACAATACCTTCGTCACTTGGGAATTTCAACCTTACACCCTTGAGGGTATCCCTCAAAGCTTATGGGTTATAGGGAAAAAGGTTTCGTAACAGGTTATATTCTCCGCTTAAGTACTCAAATACTGGATCGTGTGTAACACATCCGAAAGCTTTCATGCGAGTTGCATATTCAAAATTTGCAACCATTTTTGCGCTTAGAGATTCCAACCCCTTTCCTAATATTCTCAATTTATCAGTATGCTTGAACTTCTTAATTGTAGTTTTAGCGTTATGTTTAGCTTCATGTGTTACCACACTAGCATGTCTGCTATATACACTAGAATAAGAAATTGATATTGTTTCAAGCGTAACTGTAAGAGTGGGCAAATCATCACTTCAAGTGATGGCTGATTTACCATATTCGCTTAGGTTGACAGTAGCTACCGAATCAGTTGCAAAATTTTCCTGACAAGAATATGCCTCGGGGGTACTTAAAGATCGAGATCCCCAGCTATTGATTATCTAATAAACCATTTTTATTCGAATTCTTGACTATTATTTCTTTTACTGTAGCCTCCAACTCGGCCATATCGTCACGTGTTCTTGCAGCGTTAGAAGCACAACCCAAGGCTGTATTATAGTGAAGATTAGTCATTTTAGGGTCGTATTCAAGGCTTTCTCAAAGCAAGTTATAAATATGTTTCTGGAAATTCGGTGGCTGTACGTAGCTTTATATACTATTTTAAGTGAAGATATATTCACGATATGGGGCCTGCCGAATGTAGACGCAAAAGCAATGATGATCAAAGACTACAATCCACGATATCTGACCTGTCGCATGTAGAAGCTAGAGCAAATTTAGTGTTATACTCGAACAGTATGATCCACTTAGGCATCTTCAGCGGTAGTGAACCATACCACTTTTGCTCACACCCATACACCATAATTTAGGGTTCAAAAAATTGCGAGATAGCACGTGAATGAAAAAGATTCACAGTTTGATCTTATCGGCTGCGAGATGCCTTAAAAAATCAAGGTTATTAGTAATTAACATAGAAAACCTACTACTTTTCTTTATAATGACTACTTCAAGTGTGATATCCAGTTCACTCAAAACAACCCCAACTTCGCAATTGGTCACAATAGCCGCCGGATGTTTCTGGGGTGTTGAAAGAGTATTCAAGAAAATGCTTCTTACTAAAGGTTTAATTGATGCCAGAGTAGGTTACGCCAATGGTAATCCTTCAGCAGGTCATATTGACTACAAAAAAGTTTGTACTGGAACCACCAACTTTGCTGAAGCCGTTCAAATTTCTTATGAACCATCCCAAATATCCTTAGCTGAATTGCTCGAATTTTTCTTCAGAATTCATGATCCAACTACTATCAATGCCCAAGGCCCTGACGTGGGTACCCAATATCGTTCTGCTATCTTCACCCATACCATAGAAGAACTCAAGGTTGCAGAAGCGGTCAAGGAAAAAATGCAAAAAGAATGGTTCCCAAATCACCCAATTGTCACTAAAATCGAATTAATTAATATTTGGCATGAAGGTGAAGCCTACCATCAACAATACTTGGAAAAAAACCCAGCTGGTTACGAGTGTCCAACTCATTTCTACAGAACTACTCCTAAGAAATAACTTTGTAATGATCCAATAATTGACTCCAAGTAATCGATTCAAATCATTTGACTCATTGGGGTCTTTAATGTCTCCTGCCTCTTGGCAAAAAAAATGTTATTATGTAATTGTATGATTTATAGAAGGTATATGGCCTACATGCACAGCGTATTAGTACTATTAACTTTTCTCCATGTAGTTGTATATTTACAGTTGTATTTGAATATGCTCAACCCATAATGTCATAATTTTTCAGTCGAAGTCGAAATTTTTCAGTGAGCGTACTACTACTATTCAAATACTTCATGTTAAAACGTTTGTATAGACCATGGGGTCAGGTATCCCGGCTCGTACAACTGACAAGATTATACAGCCAGAAGTACCCGGCCCAAATTGAACTAGATGGGAGATCATACAAGACAGACGAATGGACAAATATTCCAGACTTTATACTTGAATTAACCAAGCGCCAACTTCACCAAAATCCTAATCATCCAATTGGTATTTTACGAGACTTGGTCGAGCAAAACTTCAAAGGCATGGGTTACGAGTTCTACAGTGACTTCAAACCCACAGTTACCACCTATGAAAATTTTGACGTGCTTGGATTTCCCGTAGACCATCCCGGAAGGTCGAAATCTGATACTTACTACTTGAATAAAGACCATCTACTTCGAACCCACACTTCAGCACACGAAGTTGAATGCTTTAAAAAGGCAAAACAGCCAGGGTACCTTATAACTGCCGACGTTTACCGTAAGGATGAAATCGACAGAACTCATTACCCTGCTTTCCACCAGTTAGAAGGTGCCAGATTATGGTCCAAAAACAGTGAAAATTTAGAGGAAGAGATATTGAAAGATATTTCCTCGATTCCAAAAACAAGCATTATTGTAGATGATCCGTTTAGAACCAATCCATCCAATGCCGAGAATCCTAAGCAGAAATATATGACAGATCGTGAAGTCGAGCTTATAAGTATACACTTAAAAAAGACGGTTGAGTACTTAGTGAACCAAGTGTTTGAGAGGGCTCGTGAATCGGCGAAATTGGCTGGATCAACTGAAGAATACCTTAATGAACCATTAAAGGTCCGTTGGGTTGAAGCATACTTTCCATGGACGTCACCATCGTGGGAAATTGAGGTTTGGTGGAAAGGTGAATGGCTAGAGTGCTGTGGTAGTGGAATTGTACAACAACAAGCACTTTTAAATTCTGGACTCGGAGAAGACAAGCTTGGTTGGGCTTTTGGAATCGGGCTTGACAGAATTGCCATGCTTTTATTTGGTATTCCAGATATCAGATTATTTTGGTCTCTCGATGAAAGATTTAGTAATCAGTTTAAACAAGGTCAAATCAATACATTCAAGCCATACTCAAAACATCCTGGTATAAAGAGAGATGTTTCTTTCTGGGTCGATAGCGACTCACTTCTTCACGTTAACGACGTGATGGAAATAGTCAGAAAACATGGTGAAGACTGGGTAGAAGGTGTTGCGAATATTGATGAATTCGTACACCCAAAAACCGGACGGAAATCACAATGCTACAGAATCAACTACCAATCAATGGACAGAACATTGACCAACGAAGAGATTAACGTAATTCATAAAAAGGTGGAAGAAGATTTGGTGAAGAACTTCCAAGTAGAGATTAGATAGTTAGTACTTATGTCCTGTATATAGCCAATGAAAAAAATTTGTATGAGATTTTTTAGTACAGTGAGTTTAGAAATTCTCAGCGTCAAAGTACTTCGAACCAACACCTCCTACAAGCGATGTTTTTCAGAAGAGTAGCCACGGCGCTTACCTCGCCTTTGGCCTGTTTCAAACCGGTGAGTGTTTTACACCAGTTCCCCCATCAAAACCCATCGACTTTAGCGGCTGTTAGTTTAATGAACAAACGGTTCAAACATGAATACGCTCCTCGTTTCAAGCGTATAAGGAAAGGATTCAAGGGTAGAGTCACTGTCAGAACAGGTGGTTCCATCAAGGGAAACTCTCTTGAATTCGGACTGTACGGTCTTAGATTGAAATCCAACGGGATCCGTATGACAGCTACTCAACTTAAAGAAGCTGACAATGTCATCAAGAGAGAAATCAGACCTCAGGGAGGGAAACTTATAACTCGTTTTGTTTGTGACATTCCTGTATGTATCAAAGGTAATCAGACCAGAATGGGTAAAGGTAAGGGTGCCTTTGATCACTGGGCTTGTAGAGTTCCAACTGGTAAGGTTTTATTTGAAATCAAAGGAGATGTTCACGATAGAGTTGCTCGTGAAGCCTTAAGAAAAGCCAGTGAAAAATTACCAGGTCTTTTTGAAATCATCGATAAATCCTCGCCAATCAGAATAAGTATCAATGACACCATCAGTAAGCCAGCCGCCATTGATTATGAAGAAAAACTTAATGCTAATCCTACGAAAAAATGGGCCAACATTCAAAATTCAAAGTTGCCAGAATACAAATTATTTCGTGGCCGTTAAAACCATCAACACTTACAAAACATAACGCTTGCAACGGTTGATCTGTTCTAATCTACAGACATACGACCTTAGCCTAGAATTTTTCACTTGTATATAATCGCGAATAAATCTACTTTATTATATTCACAGTATCTGTCTCTTCTTAGTCTAGCGCTTATTATTGGGCTTAAATCCAACTTTAAAGCTTTTAATGCTCAGGGACTCTGATCGCTTGATTCGTCGGGCACTTCAATTGTCATCGCAGCTCGTGGAGTCCGACACCGAGGTTTCTACCGTTGATCTTAATCTCCTTGAAAATCTCAATACAAACCAGTCACTTAACTACATAAAGCTAGAGCAGAACTTGTCTCAGCTCGAGGATAATGCCTCGAAATACTCTCTGTTGATGAAAGAGTTTCGAAACTACCAGTCACAACTCGATGAGATCGAATCTCATGTTAATATCATAGAAGCGCTTACCAAAGAACTTGACCAATGGTCAAAGGAACTTGAAACTAAAGCCCTCAATAAGAAGCTGTAGGCAATTTTTTCATTGAGAAACAGGTTGCGTCTTAGGCGGTGCTACCGAACTGATGATTTGCTTTTTGTAAACTTATTATGTCTGCGTTCAAAGCGATTTCACGGAATCTCATTTACAACCAACTTTACCACTCATGAAGCTTTGCTGTAGTATTGTATTTTACTGCTTGATTCAGTTGTTATTCTCGTTAACAGGGGCCATTGTGCTTCCCCAAATGCTGCCTGAGGCCTCATCCGCTGAACTTTATGATTCAATGAAGGATTTTACCGACAAATTCCTTGATTCCAAGATTGCTGTCGATGTCATTTCCAGATTTGCATCCGCAGAAGATGATGACTCTAATCTTGCGTTATTATGGTTTAAATTGGCAAACATGGTGTTACCAATTAAGGAAACTGTTAAACAAAGTAAGAATCAACTTAAAAAAAATATGAACCTGGCGACTCTACTCAAGTACAATGAAGTTCAACACAACGACTATGTTAATGAAATGGACTACGTTTTCGACAGTGAATTTCGTCTTTTAAACTCAGATGACGTACCTACTGTTGATACTTCGTATGAATTGAATACTGTATCTCAAGGTAAATTTGGATCTGACAAAGATGAGAAGTATGTTTACGAGGATCCTGATAACTTATACGAAACTGGACTCTCTAGGAAAGTCAATAACCTGACAAATTTTAACACTACATTGGATAATGGTACCAATTCTACCAACTGGACGCTGTTATCGAATAACTCTTTTGGTGGTTATGGTCATATAGAATCGGGCGTAGCTCGAATTTCGGGCCATATTGAAATATTAGGGTTATTATTTGGTGTTTTATTCACCTTCCTATTCGCCTGATTGATTTATATAGCTATTTTATAATACACGAGACTACTACAGAATCATTTATGCTTTCCACCAGTTTGGACTAATCGCTATTTGTGGTTTTCGCAGCCATTTAGAAAACCGAACCAAGTATAAATCCATGAAATTAGCGTATTTAATAGTAATTGCTGCTGTAACGGCAGAGGGATTGTTAAGCACAGTCACAAACAGTGTTGGAGTAAATCAGATTTCCACAGAATCTTTTCAAGACCAAGAATATTTGAATGATGTAATTGGATTCGTCAATGAGCACAGTAAAATCTTGGAACCTAATGAATTCAAGATAGAAGCCTTTTCGCCTGATGACACCGTAGAGCAACATGAAGAAGAGTCTGAAGTACCAGAAAAGTCTAAAGAGTTTCAAGAAAAGGAAGTTGTGTCTCCTGGAATGAGTACTGAAGCTGTTCTAGTGACAAACGAAATGAGTGAGCCAGACGACTCATTAGTTCAGTCACAAGAAGACAAAGAGCCAGCTATGGAGTCACCAGAAGAGCCCGCTAACACTGATACGTTAACCGATTCTTCTGAACTAACTGGCCTGGGAGATCTCAGTGCATCTTCTGAGCCAGGGGTTGAGTCTGTTTTAATCAACGTACAAGCCACAGAGCCTAGTTTGAGTCAACAAGATATTCACATTGATACCGGAATCCACTTCAACATTATCAAAGATGGAGATGAAGAAGAACCAATTGAATCGGAAGAAGAAGAAGAAGACGGCTGTAAAGGTGGATTTTGGTTCTGGCCATTCAGCACCCAAGATGATGAACCAGGCGAGGTACTTATTTCCAACAACATACTTATGTCCACTCAAGATAATCACGGTCTTTTCAAGAGCGATGAGCAGACTGTCGGCAAGGTTCATTATCACGGCAATTATACAGATTTCAAAAAAGTTCATGGCAGAAAAGTTAAGGTGTATCTCGATGGAAATATAACATATGATGGTAATAAAACTACTACGTATTACAACAACACTACAGCTTTATACAGCAGTTCAGCGGCCTACATTCGACTCAGTCGGTTGTTTGAGGTTGTGGCGGCTTTATACCAGCGTGGATTGTCTTTGTTTAATTTGTAATATGCCGATATATTAAATACACAAGTAAAGTTGGATAGTTTTAGTTATATTATTAAATGATGTCTTCTACTATAATTACTAGGTCTATTCCTGTAGAGCCTTGAGTCTTTCTCTCATCTCATCGAGTGCTTCGTGGTCTGTATCATCATGAAGAGGTTCAGGTTCCGGTTCTGGGTCGAGAGCAGCAGTAGGCACTTCGTGATCAATTTTAGACAATTTATCCTGGGCGAGACTTTGTATGATTTTATTAACTTCTTCCTGGGATTCTTCCTCCATATCATCTTCTACATCTAAGTCTACCATATCGTCCATCATTTCATTTATAATACCTGCTTTCATTAATTCTTTAGATAATTCTTGCATTGTTCCCTGGACCATACCCAAATTTACCAATTGATTAACATCTTTCATGACCAAAGTAGATGCTTTCATAGAATGGGTGAGTTTATTCATGGACCACTGTTCGTTTATGGACATAGTCACCGACTCGAGTCTAGCCTTTGAAGTATAGAGCTTATTATACTGTTTATTGATATTTATAAGTTCACGAGCGTATATTTTCGCTGACTTGTAGTCGTTAGCCTTTGCAGATTTCTTGATGAGAGACTCGGTCTTCTTCTTGAGAGGCAGCAATTGGTTAAGTGATTTATCTATCTCCCTTTTATTCTTACGGAGGAGCTGGTTAATTTTCCTCATCTGATTGTTAGTATGGGATAAAAAAATCAAAATGAATTTGACATACTTGTTCCTTCGGATCCGGACCGTAGATGGCCTTCTTTATGTAGTCCATTATATCTAGATGTCTATAGATGGTTGTTGTGGAGTATTTCTAGGTTTAAGTTAGGCTTGAAATTCAAGTACACCAGAGTCTCAATCTTATCGGACAAGTGCGAATAATGACCTAAATCCAATTAGTGTTATAAAAACTAACTGCAATTTCATACTACTTTTTTTTTACAAACTTATTTATCTTACGTTTCAAACACTTGCAATGGTGTCCACCCCTTTCAAAGACAGCCAACTGCCTAATAGTTTCCAAAAATTTGTCCTTGTAATTCTTGGATTTATCCTTCCTCCATTACCTATTTTCCTCCTTACTGGCCCTAATTATACTATCTTCACTCAGGAATTCTTGGTGTCGCTTCTTCTTACTGTATTGGGCCACGTTCCTGGAGTTCTTTTCTCCATCTACTTCGTTTTAATCGAATTCCCTAGAAGTTACTCAAACGGGAACAGAGGTGGTTACATTAGAATCGAAGACCCTGAATCACACCTGCCATCGCATGGCCAAGGTCAAAACTTTGGAATTTCCCACGTCCCTAATCCATCTCCTCCACAAACCCAACAAGAACCACCCAAGTACGAAGACGTGGTTTCTCCTGGATTCAGCCATGCTGGAGATGTGAAATCATCCGACAATAAAGTCCAGAGATAAACGTAGGCACGTTTACGGCTTTGAGGAGCCTGTATACAACATTTAGCTTACGTACTGTTTATGATGTATTGTAATTTATGCTTAGATAATCAAATGTAGAAGTGGTAAGTATTGATCATACACCACAAGTGTTTATCAAAAAAAACTAAAGCTGTAGAGTTTAGAGTTTATTTGAATTTATTAGTTATAACGTATTTACTGCTTACGAAAGAGCCACCATTGACTTAGCAACGAACCCTTCAAGGTGAAAGATACTTTTTTGACCTAAACTCAATCTTTCATCAAAAATAGCTGCCAATTTAACTAAATCACCAGCATGACTAGGACCCGCCAACACCACCAAGTTGAAGGCCAATTTTTTCAAGATCATTCTAGCGGGTATACAATGAGATAAAAGTTCATACATAACAACTCTAATTTTTGCCACATTAGCTACGGTTTTACTGGCAATTATTGATTCTGCCATATTTTTAATTATATCTTCCCAATCTAAAGTTATCATTGAGGTATTCAGATCTATGTTAATGGTTTCAGATTGCATGGAAATGGTTTCAAATGATAATAATGACCTCCGGAGATTCCTATCGCTTTGAAGTGCAATTTGTTCAAGAAATGGGGTAGGTTCTGGCTTAGAAAATTTGACACTTTCCTTTTCAGCAACATGATTTAATATTGATCCAATCTCTTGTGTGGAAGGTGCTGGGATCCTCACCAAAAGCGTTCTGGATTTTATAGGTGAAATTATACTTGATGTGGTATTACAAATCATGATTAATCTAATATTTGTAGAATATTTTTCCATGGTTCTTCTTAAAGCTGCTTGAGCATCTCTACTTAAAGAATCAGCTTCATTTATAATCACCACTTTAAATCGATGTTTCAATCCGGTTTTGTTATTACTTGAATGGGTGAAATCAACCTGTTCTGTAGATGCCACATCCTTTAATAAGTCCTGAATTACAACTCTATCGTTATTCCCCATATCTGAGGGAGTA
This sequence comes from Metschnikowia sp. yHQL527, assembly GCA_030578455.1. NCBI lineage: Eukaryota > Fungi > Ascomycota > Pichiomycetes > Serinales > Metschnikowiaceae > Metschnikowia > Metschnikowia sp. yHQL527. The sequence goes on along the minus strand of JAJMRR010000030.1, from coordinate 24,524 downwards.
ATTTCCAAGTGGTACGGAGAGCTCAACACATTGAATTCAAGTTTACGGTTACTGGCCGTAGTGAATGTCTTTACGTCGATCTTAAGCTTTTCAACTTGTACTCCAAATAGTTCATTTAATGTACAGTAGACTCTTGTCTTTTTACCACTACCGCTAGGTCCATATACTAGTAAGTGAGGAAAATCACCAGTAGAAGCCAAAGCTTTGAGGTTCTGAGTAATTGAATCGTGATAATCAAGCTGATCGAGTCGCCTGGGACGGTATTTATCAACCCAAAGAGACATGGTGGTGGAGGGTAGAAAATCAAAGGATATGAAAAGTGCAGGTGAAAATTCAACGCGTCTGAAAATTCGCATAGGCTGCAAATTACCAATGCTCCTAAAATAAGGATAGATAACCAGCCTAGGAAATCAACCCGTACTCTGATCAGAGTTAGTGGCTCCATACCGAAGGATAAGGCAATGGTGAATGCCCAACCCCTGAACCTCTACATTTGTAGCTAATTTTTACCGATGGTCCAGACTTGTCTAGATTCGCTATATACACGGTCTATAGCCCTATATAATTTATTACCAAGTATCTTCAAGATACCTGCCTTTATTTTCCATATTTTTAACGTACTTTTCAGCATCTTCCAAGAGTCCCGATTTGATCAAGACTTCCTGGATGGTGACCCGAACTTCACGGGGCATTTTCCCACTGGATCCACATACAAACACAATAGCATCTTTGTGGAGAATAAGATCAGCTACCAATTCCCGTTGGGCGAAAATCATGTCTTGAACGTACTTAGTTTTAGAATCTGAATCTCTTGAGAAGCACGGGAAAACACGGAAATTGCCATTGGCTGCAAATTTCTCCCATAGTTGACGGAATAAGTAGTCCTTTTCACGATACCGACATCCATAGAAAAGGAAAAGTGGTTGATGTGTAGTATTAGCATGAGAGTGTTCAATGAGCGACTTCATTGGAGCCACTCCGGTTCCGGGAGAAATCATAATGATAGGCGGATTGGGGTTGGACTCAGTTACAAACTTGAGATTGGATTTCTTGATCAGAAAGACTACCCGATCATGGGGATGTAACAGTTTAAGCCACGTAGTACAGAGTCCCTTTCTAATTCTTCTGAGAACCGTTTTATACTCAACAATAGCAATGACGAGCTCGACTCTATTAGGACTTGGGCGAGAAGCAATCAGAAACTGACGAGGTTTGATAAGTGGGAAAATATCAAGAATATGTTCGATTGGAATCTTGAGATTCTTTTCAAACTCCAGCACAGTTTCGAGAATCAGCCTTCTGGGTCTGTTGGCGTAGTTATATAGAGCTTCAGTATCTTCAAACAGGCCGAATTCTCGAAGTTTCTCCTTTTCACGTTGTCCATCTTCAGTAGATTCATCAACAAATCTCCAAACACTGGTGAAAAACGCCCTTCTTGGAATTGACATTATATCCAAATGATGGGTAATGAGAGATCGGAGGGTGAGATTATGATCCGTGAGAAATCCCCCTTCCACTGATGGAATTCTCCCTGATAATTTTAAAGGTCTATCAGCGTAAGGAAGCCAATGAGGCTGTGATTCGAACATAAGGTCAACATGACGTACAGTATTAGTAGGGTAAAGCTCTAAAGTGTCACCAGGAGTGAATTCCAAATTTTCAGACTCCAAAATAAGGTGTCTGACATCTTGGAAATGATCTTTATCGGTAAGTCTTTCATTAATGACGATTTCACCTAATGGCAAATTTTGAGTTCTAACAAGAGCTAACTCTTTTGAAGAATCAGTAGAAACCGATCTCAGAAAGTCAAAGTTTAGGATGGTTTGAGGAGGAAGAATGACATTTTCGTCAATCTTGGTTAGTTGTGGGAAATATGAAGTTAATGATGGTATTAATGCATTAAGCCATTCAATAAAGAATGCGTCCACTCCTTCCACAGACATTTCATCACCTTCGGCTCGAGGACTAAGTTCCTGACACCCTAACTGGGTCAATCTTGCGTGAACCTTTCTCATGGCCACGTTATACTTGGGGTATGAAGAGTCACCAAGGCCAAATGACGTTAGCTTTATATGAGAGAGTAAATCTGTCGGGAGTTTCTTCTTGAGAATGAACTTCATAAATTTGGAGATGTTTCGTGGTAAATCTCCTTGGCCCGTAGTGGCACATATAACGATAAGAAACCTGGTTTCTGTACCTAGCTTTTTCAAAGGGTAGTCATCGGCAGGACAGCAAGTAGCATTTATTTGATAGTACAAGAGGGTTTTGTAGATATATTCGGCATAGTTTTCAGAGTTCCCGGTTTCCAGACCGTAGAGGATGGTTACGGCCATTATGATGTTGAAATAGTCACTAAGTACCTACTTTACGGAAAAAGTAGTAGCAGATAAGTGAAGACTGAAATAATTTTTCAGATGAAAAAGATAACGAGAAGTTTGAAAAAAACAGTCAACCGAAAAAGCCCAAAGTTAACCAACAAGTAAATCCAAACAAACAATCAACCCGTATATCCGTTTTCACGATCAACACTATCAACAATCGAATAAGGATAAGTAGGGTCTGGTTTGACTAATTGCACCATTAGTATATTCCGACACGCACACGACCCGGTCGGGTCGTTGATAAATTTCACTACTCGCAAATACGTTCCAAGTAAACATGGCTCCTAAAAGAAAGGCTGAACCCAGCGGTGGCAGCAGTAAGAAAATCAAAACGTCTGATGATATCGAAGGTTTTTACAAGACAACGTTGGATGTGACCTTAGGATTACGTGATGAAAATGATGAACGAGATCTTGTAGGAGCTTTCTTGAAACTTCCTCCAAAGAAAATCTACCCTGACTATTATCAGATTGTTCCCGAGCCAATATCTATTGGGGACATACAGAAAAAGGTACAGAAACACAAGTACCCTAGCGACTCAATCGAAGAGTTCACTGGAGATTTCAAGAAGTTACTTGATAATGCAACTCTTTATAATGACCCAGATTCTTGGATCGTACAAGATGCTACTAAGATCTTTGAATTCGTTAAGGATCAAGTAGAACAGTTCAATGAATCGCTGGGTGCACCTGAGGATGTAACCAATGACAATTTACCTCAATTAGCAATAGATTTACTTACAGATGTATTAGAGCATTCATTCCCTGAAATTGGGGTAATAAGTGGCCCTTTTGTTGATGATATTGACCGTAAAGAGTATCCTGATTATTTCAAGATAATTCAAAATCCAACTTCTTTCAATAAGGTGATTTCCTTAATTAAAAAGAAGAAGTTATTCAATAATTCATCGTCTGTCTCTGAGAATTTAGATGTTCTTTATGAGCAGACAGAATTGATTTTCAAAAATGCTCAAACCTATAATGATCCACTGTCATTGATTCACCAAGATGCACTTACATTACAAAGTTATTTCCGGGAAAAATTTCAAGAATTAAGTTCAAGAGTCGAAAAATCTTCAACAAAATTAACCCTTAAATTGAAACCAAAGAAAGAGCCAACCATACCAAAAGTAAAATTGAAATTGAAAGCTGAAGAGGCAGAACAAGCTGAAGAATCAGCTAAAGAAGCTAGAAAGAAAAAAAGAGGTAGACCTCCAGTTAAAAAGGAGCCTAGTCTTGAACCAAGTCCTGAACCAGAAGTAAATTCACCTTCTGAAGTTTCGGCACAAGAAGAAGAAGAGGAAGAAGATTTTGAAGCAACAGTGAATGAAATCTCAAAATCCGTTCCTAGTCTGAGTACAGTCTTGGGTAAAACTTTCAAACCTCCACCAATTGAAGAAGTATTCATTAGCGAATTATCCTTATCAACACCATTAACTACTGTTAATCAACTCTCTTCAGTTAATCCACATGGTATTTTGCTGCAAGCACAAAGCACCAGAAAGTCATTATTCCCATCACATTACTCTTCAACAATCTCATCTGTTTTCGAATATAAATTTCTCTCTAATGGTTACTCCACTCAATCATATTCTTTAAATACTCCTCCAGATACTGGTAATATGGTATCTTTGAAAGTATTATTACATCCAATCATATATGACTTGAAGCAAGGTGATTTGGTCGAAGGCCTGACTTATTTAAGCTTATCATCAGATGAAGATTTTCAATTCCACCTTAGTGTTAATGATAATAAAGTAACAAATGGTGGTGATGTATTTGAAGAAAAAATCGGTAACTCTAATGTAACTTTGGCAGTTCAATATGATATCAAGTTAAGTTATGGACTTAATGTACTTGAATTTGAAATGAACATTGCTCCAAATTTAGCTAAAAAAGTTAAAAAAGGTACTGAACTAGAAGTTGAAGAATCAGCTGGAAGACATACTCGTCACCAACTTCAACAGGCAAAAATGAATTGGGAAGTTGAAAAATTTACCCTCTACGTAATGTCTACTAGTCAATAGATGTACGATATGTAAAGTAAAATAGCTATTGTAAAATATAAACATGATATAAACATTGTATGACGTAAACAGCAAAGCAATTTACAGATGTAGAAGAAGAAGAAGAAGAAGAGGAAGAAGAAGTAGAGTTGAATAAAGGGAGAAGGTATGTTTTTTAGTACAGAATGTAGTTGTAGTATACCGCTATTGACATATGTACGGAACTCTGTTACTTCCCAATACAGAAGCTGGAGAAAACTACACCCAAGATCTCTTCAATGCCAATGGCATCACCGGTAATCTTTCCAATTCCGTCGACAGATTGCCTGAGACTCTCCGTTGCAAGAACTACGTCTTCATTATCTTTCCATACTTTAAATTGTGAAATTCCATAAAGAACATCGTTTCTTAGGAGATCTTGAGCCCTTTCAGAAATAACTATAGGATCAGAAGTGTCTGTCATGGAAATTTGCTTGAAAATACCTGTGAATGACTCTTGGAGTTCCTTCATACCAAATCCCGTAATGCAAGAGACAACTTTGAAGTGTTCCGGGTCAAGATCCAACTCACGAGACATCCTGGTCACAGCATCGTCTTGAGCAGACTCTAGTAAATCTTGTTTATTAAGAACAACAACGACCTTTTTGTTATTGTCACGAAGAAGTCGGACATACGTAATTAGTTCTGGATCTATGCTAGTTTCATTTGCTGGTAAAACTACAAAGACCAAGTCACCTTGTAAAGCCTTTTCTTTTGCTCTTCTAATCCCTTCAGCTTCAATAAAATCTGATCCGTTTGTACTGGAGACAGTTCTTATTCCCGCCGTGTCTCCAACGACGACTTTGAATCCACTTATATCTAGTGGAACATCAATTGCGTCTCTTGTAGTTCCAGCAATACTACTAACTATGGCTGCATCTTTATTGACCATATAATTTAGTAAAGACGACTTTCCAGCGTTAGGGGGTCCAAGTAGAATAAGCTTGATTCCCTTTAAGAGAATTTCAGATGCCTGAACTCGCTGTAGGTACTGAGAAATTTCCAATGCTAATGCATTCATATTTGCATCGACAGTATTGAACAATTCAGATACTTCGTCAATGTCATGATCCTCTCCAAAATCAATGACGGTAGTAAGAAGGGCGACATTATTGAGTAACTGCTGTCTCCAACCGGAGAATAATGCTTTAGTTTGACCTGTCATGGATGAAAGAGCAGCAAGTCTTTGAGATTCAGTTTCTGCGTCAATCATTTCACGAATCCCTTCAATTTCAGTCAAGTCAAAGCGTCCGTTGGCAAACGCCCGTCGACTGAACTCCCCGGCCTCAGCAGCTCGTATGATAATATTTTTCTCTGGATCATGAAGCAGAGCAATGGCTTTTAACACAGTCAGAATAATGGCAGTTCCCCCATGCACATGAAGCTCAAGCAGATCTTCTCCAGTATATGAATTGGGGCCTTTGAAATAAAGCAGGAGTGCCTCATCAAGAAGCACGCCTGTGTTGGGCCGGTAAAGCTTTCGGACACTGGAAAGTCTTGGCTGGGGGAGTTTATCAGACTTGGTGAGTTGATGATATATGTACAGTGATTGAGGGCCTGAAACCCTTACAACACCAATTGCGGCCCTGGAAAGTTTGGTGGAGAGAGCGTAGATGGTGGAATACCATCGCTTACTGCTGTTAGCAGTATAAGACAGCCTAAGGTGTGCTCGGGGTAGAAGATATGAGGCTAGCATATGGACTCGATGAGCAGCGATCACTGAAAAAGTCAAGTCTAATGAGAAATCATCTCAACCAGGTGCTTATTTCTACACGAACCATGAACTCATTCAGAACAATTAGCTTCAGGGGAATAAGGTCGTTTTCAAGAAGTTGTCGACATTTACACGAAAACCCTCTTGGACTTCCTCGGAGAGGTCCAGAAATGCCCCGGATGGCCAAGGGACTCCCAGTAAGACAAAAGATTCCAAATGTGAAGAAAATTCTTCTTGTTTCCTCTGCCAAGGGAGGAGTGGGTAAGTCCACCGTATCTACCAATTTGGCATTGTCTTTACAGAAACTTGGAAAGAATGTAGGGCTTTTGGATGTTGATGTATTTGGTCCTTCTATACCTAAGCTACTCAATCTAGAAGGAGAGCCTAGAATCAGCGACGACGGTAAATTGCTACCGCTAGTAAACTACGGGATAGAGTCGATGTCTATGGGATTTCTTGTGAAGCCAGAGAATGCCGTTGTTTGGAGAGGTCTTATGGTAATGAAAGCATTACAACAATTACTTTTTGAAGTTCAATGGTCGAATTTAGACTATTTAGTTATTGATATGCCTCCAGGAACTGGAGACACTCAATTGACAATCAGTCAGCAGCTAAAGGTAGATGGTGCTATAATTGTGTCTACTCCACAAGATATTGCTCTTATTGATGCTGTTAAAGGAATTGTCATGTTTAATAAAGTGAATATACCTATATTGGGATTGGTACAAAACATGAGCCACTACATATGCCCCAATTGTAATCATGAATCTCATATATTTGGGAGTAAAGGAGCAGAAAGAGAAGCTGAAAAGTACGGTTTACAGGTGCTTGGATCCATTCCATTGAACGAAGATATTTGTTCTCATTCAGATTCAGGGAAACCATTATCGATTACAATGCCCGACTCTCCAGTTTCCAAGCCTTACTCAGATATTGCACAGAGCGTGATTGAAAGACTAGGCTAATCATTTGTAAGAAGGTATCAAGCTAATTAGAATTTAATTGTGTTTGTGGATTTAAAATTTTGCGTAAAATTTAAATAGACTTCTGCTTATACCGAATGAAGGCTATAATTCTATTGTTAGGAATAGTGGCAGCGGTCACAAACCTAACGGCAGTGGCGAAACTTGAAGATCATCTACGTATCATGAAAGAAATTTTAAGAGAGAAAAGTTATACGAGTCAAGAGATACAAGTAAGTGCGATTCCAACCCCAATAAGTATTTCAAGATCTACAGTAGAGACTCCAGAAGTCATACCATCTCATTCTATACTACCAGAAGGTAATTGGGTCGAATCAGCTGGTCTTAAACCTCTAATTTCAGCTGGTGGTGACACTCAACTGACAATCCCTTTACCTCTTACGGAACCGAAGGAAACAGCACAGCCTACAGTACAACCTACGCCAGTAATAACAATCACACAAGTGGTGCAGAAAATACCTTCACCTCTGCCTCAGGAACTGTACTCCGATATGATGAAAGTTCTCAATGAGATAAAACAAAGTATAGCTGATAGAGACAGGCAGAAGCTTGAGCAGCAACGACAGGAGTCAGAGCGATTACAAGAACAACAACGAATTCATCAGATGTACGACGAGTACCAAGAGAGGTTGAAACAAAGAGAACAAGAAATCGAATTACGTGAGAATAAATTTAAACAAGCCATGGGCGAGTATATCCAGCAATTGAAACTGGAGACAAGCTCAACGACAAGCTCAACGACGCTGTCATCAGATATTATTTCATCGCTGTTGACGGAATCTACGTTAGAGACCAGACTTGTGTATGATACAAGTCAAACCACACCAGAAGCGGTACCAGAGGATTTAACAGAGTCTACCGGGGTTCCGAAGTCATTGGAAAAGTCAACGGACATTTCAAAACCTCTACCATCTCGAACGTCTCACCAGAACCCCTTCAAAGAAATCTTGAATAAGGAAGTTCCATATAAAATGTCTATAGGCCCTCAGTTCAATGATCACGATAAAGTAGACCATGCTAAACCCGGGGTGTATGCCAAACCCAAACATCACTGGGTTGAAGACCAACGGGGAGAACCAGACTCAATTACTACTACTATGTTGTCGGAGCCAAGTGCAATTCTGTATGACGAACTTGAGAGGATGCTCAAAGTATTGTTTCCCGAATTGGGATTAGGCAAACAACCTGTTATACTGCTAAACAACAAGGAGACATCAATGACACAATCTGAAGAATCAAAATCCACAAGACGTGTATTTAAGACCTTCAAGGATCATGCCGAATTGAATTCTGAGTATGCCAAGGCGCAAATGGCTAGTGAACCCCAGAAATCACAGGATTTGCAACAGCCACCAGAATCAGTAGAGACTTCCAGAAGAAAGAAACCATCTGGTCGAAAAGGAAAACCAACAAAGCCTATTACTCGGAAATCCCCTCCCGGATATCTGGAAACAGATACCAATTGGTTGAAACAGACCAAGAAGCCAAAGAAACACCAGCAGTCGATTATCCTGCAATTCTGGGATTCAATAACCGGTAAACGGACTGATAAATCACAGACGGTTCGCAAAGAAACCAAAATTTCCAGGGGTCTGACGTTTCCGGTATTCTTTGGCTACGAGGAGAACGATGCCGACTTTTTGTCTCCCAAAATAGCAATCGTTATCTTTAGTATATTCGTTCTGTTTATATGAAATAGTTAGTAAATGCTTATACAGTCGACTAATTCGAGCAGTAACAGTTAGTTTTTTTTCAAAAAAAGTCTATGCCCACCAAACCCGCCAAATCTTCCAGCACCAGCTAATACTACAACAGATTTCTACACCACTTTACTCTAAGTCTACTAAGAACTGTTTGTCAAGTCGTTATTTGCAGCTATTCGCGGCCGGACTTAAGTAACTACCCGGGCCCGCGATCAAAACAATAAGTTTTTTTAGATCATCCTTCTCATCGTTACTGCTCTCAACATGGATTCTGTGACTGAGCTGAAGAAGACCATTTTGGATTTGAACTCTTCTTATATAGAAGAAGAAGATATTACATATATGGATAATACTACTGCTAGCGTTTCAGCCGATGAAGATAGTTTTTTACAAAGTGAATTACCAAGTGAAGCCGAAGATATACTCACCGACGTGGAATCAAGTGAAATTGAAAAGCTGGCTACTCTCGATGATATTGTAGTTGTTGAAAAAGTTTCAGCTTCATCAGAATCATCTAAATTATCTGAACCTGGTAGGTACAAAGCATTTATAATCAAACATGAAATTATAAGAAAAGCACTTCATCTGTCAATTGGAGTTTTTACCCTTTGGTTATATACTTTAGGAGTCAATCAGAAACAGCTTTTAAAGCCTCTTAGTGGATTATTTGCAATAATATTCACAAATGACTTTATTAGATTAAGAAATCAACAACTTAATAATAAAATTTTAGAAAGATGGTGGTTTTTAGTACGTGAATCAGAACGTAATTCGTATAATGGAACATTATGGTATTTAGCTGGATTAATTCTTGTTTTCTCAGTGGCTCCCAAAGATATTTCTTTCATGAGTGTTTTACTTTTAAGTTGGGCTGATACTGCTGCCTCAACTTTTGGTAGACAATTCGGTAAATATACTCCACAAGTTGTTCCTGGTAAATCACTTGCTGGATGCTTGGCCAGTACTGTAGCTGGTATTTTAAGTTGTTACTTGGTCTATGGATACTTTATACCTGTTTATAACGAAAAGGTTAACAGTATAGGGGAAATTTTCTGGACCCCTGAAACAAGTAATTTGAACATTCACTTATACGCCTTGATAAGTGGATTGGTGGCTAGTGTTTCTGAAGTTATAAGCGTTTTCGGAATCGACGATAATTTCTCCATTCCTGTATTCAGCAGTGTGATACTATATGGAGTTGTCAATATGACTAATTTAGAATAGATTAATAATAGACAAATTAAATGTCATGTAGATCCTAGTAACACAAAAGACGCCCAAACACACCTTGGACGCATTTAACGTGCTTGAAAATCATTCAAAGTGTACTTAAGTGTTCTTCACTGTACTTCACTGTACTTTAGTGTATTTCACTAGAAACTATGTTGATAGATTTTGTGCTAACAAGGCTTTATCACCAGTTTAATTTGGTGCCAAGAAAAGAACATTTCAAGCCATGTTTCACGAGAGCAACCATTACTAGATTATCAAGTTGAACTCAATGTAAAATACCTTTTAATCAACAAAAAATCAAACAATAAAGAAACTTGGGCGTATCTATACAAATAAGTAGGCCTAGTATCAGCTGCTATCCCAAATAGGAATTACCCAATTAAGAGTACGGCTACTGTGAGGAAAAAAACGTCAAATGCAAAGGTATCAATTTAACGGTGATCAAACATGACAAAAATCATCAAATATTTTGTAGCTCATAAACAAGTTGTAGTTGACACGAAGTGGATTATTCTGTTTATTTATGCACCATTGAAGATATCAGATTTTCAGGTGTAATTTCATCGAAAGCTAATGGTGGGGTAAAAAAGGGCTCACACTTCATTGTTCAATGGGGTAGTGAATATAAAACTTGGCATAAGTACACATTCTATAATTTTCTTCCCGACGATATGTTGACTACGGTTCATCTGCCTGATACTGGTGTTCAACAGGGGAAAAGTAGCGAACGGTATGGAGTTCGAAATATAGATCTTGAAAGTGACGTTAGTGACGAATCTTCAATAGAAATGAAAAGTGAACAGGATATAGTTGAATATTTAGATAAAGATAATACTTACCATGAAATAGAGAAGAACTCATTCAAACAGTCTTTGAAAACCATTTATGTTAAACATGAGATCCCAAGAAAGATGTTCCATTCATTTACTGGTTGTTTCTCTATATGGTTATATGTAAATGGGTTTAGTCCACTGCTTTTCACTCAACCCTTCATAGCAGCTGCTACTGCCATAACTACATTGGATTTCTGCAGGTTCAGAATACCTTGGCTCAATGCCATAGTTTGTAAATATATGGGTTTTATGATGAGAGAAAGTGAAAAAATGGCTTATAATGGTGTAATTTTCTTCTTGGTGGGACTTATAATCAATACTTCTTTAGTACCTAAAGATATTTGTCTCATGTCAAACTTATTTTTGAGTTTTGGTGATACTTCAGCCTCGATGGTGGGAAGAGAATTGGGTAAATATACTTGGAACTTAAGGAAAGGTAAATCACTTGCTGGTTCAATAGCTGGCTTTTTCGTTGGTTGTGCAAGTTGTTGGCTAGTTTACGGCTTTTTGGTACCCAAATATCATCACCTAGTCGATGTTCCTGGAGATTTGATGTATGATCGTCAAACGTCGGGAATAACATTACCAGTCTTCTCTATTGTATCGGGGTTGATTTGCAGTGTCAGTGAGTATATTGATGTCTTTGAAATCGATGACAACTTGACTATTCCTGCTTTAAGCTCAGGCTTGCTCTACCTCGTTGTGTATTTAATGAAGTGATAATTAATATATTTAGATTTTTCTGAGATTTATTCAGGTTAAGCTTCTTGTAGAGTAGGACAAATAGTTGCAGCAATTAGTGGATTTTGTACAGAATGTACAAAACTTCATTTTTAACACATTTTTCAGAAATAACTCAAAGTCACTGTATTATCTCTTCAAAGAGGAACAAAGCATTTAATCCATCTTTCCGAAATCATGTTTTCGTAATATTTGGCATTTGGCTTCGTATTAGTTGCAGCCATTTTAACGCGTAGATCACAAAATTATCACCACTAATTGAAATTTTTCAACAACTGCATATTTTCATTTCCTTCCATTCTTTTGACTCGCATCGGAAATCAATGTTACGAAGACTCCTAGGTGGGATCGGATGTTCAAGAAGGCCGTCTTCGGTTTTCTTGCGTTACGTTTCGGCCAGTACTCGTACTTTCCGGGCAACTGCATCTCCCATAGACGATAGTCTTTTAGATCTATCATTACCAGACTGGGACCGAGGTGGGCGCAAGACCAGAGAATCGTTGACTCCTCTTTATGCAACGATGCGAAAGCTCATCGATAATAATCCTGGCTGTGTTTGTTTGATCCAGGTAGGAAGTTTCTATGAACTTTACTTTGAGCAAGCCGAATTCTATGGGCCCAAATTAAACTTGAAAGTAGCCCAAAGAAAGACTACTAGCTTTACCATTCCTATGGCAGGATTCCCTGTTTTTCAACTACAAAAGTTTGTTAAGAATCTAGTGCAAGATCTTGAAGTCAATGTAGCTATCATTGATCAATTTGGAACAAAGAATAATGACAGCATAATTCACCGTAAAATATCAAGAATCATAAGTCCTGGAACTCTTGTGGATGAAACGTTTTTGAATTATAGCCAAAATAATTATCTTGCCGCCATTCACTTACCAGCAAATTGCACCAACGTAGTGGCAGATGTAGATTTACGAGTTGGTATTTCCTGGATTGATATTTCAGTAGGTGATTTCTACGTACAGCAAACTACATTGGAAAATTTAATGACAGATATCGCTAGAATAAATCCCAGTGAAATCATCTTACCTAAAGAATTTCAACTGGACAATTTAATCGAGGGAGGTTGGTATACTCCACTTCTGCAATTGAAGAAATATTTTATTCGTTATCATAAGAGGTCGTCTCATGATCTCAAGCTTCAATTCAAATCTTCTCCTCAAGCTACACGGAAAATACTCGAGAATTTCTCTCCCAGGGAAACGGGAGCAATGAACATGATTCTCTCTTACATAAATGTTAATTTACCAGAAAGTAGTCTTAGTATTGACTTACCTGTACAATATTGGAATAATCAATGTCTTCAAATGGATCCTCGAACAAGAGAAGCTCTTGAACTAACAGAGAGGACTTCAGCTGGTAATAAATCTTTGGTTGGATCTTTACTCACCATTATTAGACGTACAGTGACAGCGTCCGGATCACGATTGCTAACACAATGGATTAAATCTCCCTTGTTGAACATCGAAGAGATCAAATATAGACAGGCTTACGTCAAGCTTTTCAAAGACAACAATTATCTCAAGCTCCAATTGAGATCTCAATTAGGCAAACTTGGTGATTTTGTTCGATCGACCCAACATCTTTCCTTTGGTTCTGGGAATAGTGTAGCTCAACTTCAATCAATTTCTGAAGGTTTGTTAAAATTGGAAGAGATTTCGAGTTTTTTACAACTGCAAACGCAAAATGTGAAAAACAAACAACTTAAGTCATTCTTGAATGATTTGGACATACCCGTTGAATTAGCTCATGAAATTCAAGATACTCTACATGTAGAATATGAAGCTTTAGATCATATCGAAGGAGAAGGTGAGGATCCACAACCTGAATTTATAGAAGAAAGTTCTCGAATTGACTTCGAAAACTCGGGCTCTTATTCAAATTCAGAAGTAGAGAAGTATCGTGATAGTTCAACTGCAGTGCAATTTGAACCATCTTTCCACTTTGCTATCAAAAGGGATTATAATAAACATCTAGAGTCGCTTCATGACGAACACGATAACCTAAAGCTTCAAGAAAAACTATATCTTGAAAAGATCAAACGAGAGCTAGATTTCGACTCAAAACTTAATGTCATCAAAAAAACACAGCATGGAAGATTTTCTAATGTAATTTATATCTCTGGGAAACAGAAACTGATTGAACTTGTAAGTGAAAGATTTGGTGATGATGTTCGTGATAAGCGTAAGGCTTCCCTAATATACAAACCAGCCGATTGGTCTCGTTTACAAGCTCAAATCAATGAGTCAAATGATGCTATATCTCATGTTGAACGTGAAATAGTGAGTAAACTTCGAACTAATGTTTTAGATAATATCACCAGAATTAGACACGCCGGAAAAATGGCAGACTTCCTTGATGTAACTTCATCATTTGCTGTTTTGGCAGATGAATGCAATTTGGTTTGTCCAAAATTTGTTAAAACACCTCAATTGAAGATATCTAATGGTAGACATGTAGTTGTTGAAACCAGTTTGAAAATGTCAGGTGAAATGTTTACTCCTAACGATACAAATTTGGGGCCATCAAATACTCTTTGGGTTATTTCTGGACCTAATATGGGAGGTAAAAGTACCTATTTGCGTCAAAATGCATTGACTGTTATTTTAGCACAAATTGGATGTTTTGTACCAGCAGAAAAAGCTAGCTTGGGTATAGTTGATAAAATCTTTACCAGGATTGGTGCGTCTGATGATCTTTTCAGTGATTTAAGTACATTTATGGTTGAAATGGTTGAAACGAGTAATATATTAAAAAATGCTACTCCTAGATCTTTAGCTATAGTCGATGAAATTGGTAGAGGTACAAGTGGTAAAGAAGGTTTGGCTATTGCTTATGCAACTTTAGTAAGCTTACTTAAAGTTAACAAATGTAGAACTCTTTTTGCTACCCATTTCGGTAAAGAACTTGAAAATCTACTTTGTATCGAGAATGTTGATCAGAAAAAGGTTAAGTACTTCAGAACAAGAGTTTTGAAAAATGACGGAGAAGATTTCGTTATTGATCATACGTTAGAACCAGGTATCAGTGAAAGATCACATGCATTTGAAGTTGCAAAATTAGCTGGGTTTCCACTGAAGGCATTAGATCACGCTGATCGGGCCTTAAAAATATTATAATTTATATAATTGCATTTAATACTGAACTAATAGAAGTTTTGTAGTATGAAATTCGTAATACATAAACAAGCTTGTAAATGAGTTAATTAAAGTGTAAGATATGATACATTTTCATTTTTTAAAACTTATAAACTTTTTATACACTGGAAACAGACACATACTCTCCTTTAATACACCGGGAAAGCATCTACCGAATAAGTATGATCTGATTCATCGAAATAGTTCATTGAATCGGATTTGCCTGATGCTTTCATCTTTTCACTTCTTTGTATAGCTAATATTCTATTCTTTTTATGCTTTTCTAACGCTATAATTGCACTACCATTACATAGCTTCAAAAGTCCTTTAAAGAAAAGTTCTAATTTTTCGAAATCATCCATATCATCGACTAAGTCAGAGCAAATACGGAAAGTCAATTGATTCATAATGGCTTTAAATGTAAATAAATTTTTCGATAAATAGAACAGTTCACTTTCCAAAAATACATTTTCTTGTCTATAATTTAAATCAGTTTTGGGTTTAAGGAAGAACATCAAATTCATTATTTTTTTAACTGTTTCCTGTATCATTGGATGCCTCCTTGGTAAGTACATGAGTCCTGGAGTAGTAAGAAGTTTTAAATAAACATAAAGGACATGCAGTTGTTGTGATGCATCACATGCTGAGTAATATATGGCCTTTCCATTATCATCGTAATCTACAATATATGCTTCACTAGGAAGGTACATCTTTGTGCCTGAACCATCATCAGGGAATGAAGGATGAGCAGGATTATCTTCACGTACGATAAAATTATGTGATTGTTTGATGAACGGTACAATTTCTTGTTTAGAGGCTATATCGAGTAACCTCATTACTTTCATTATTTCAAATGGCGATACTTGTCTATAGTCACCAGGCTTGCAACCGAGTTTGGTTTTCTGCAGAAGTACAACAAACTCTTCCAGAGCTTGTACCACTTCTTCAGTCATAGTGGAGAAAAGGTTAAAACTTGACAGAGTTGAAGACCGTGGCGTTAGCAAAGAAAGTTTCTTTAACGAGTTATGAAATGACGGATTGATATTAGATGAAAAGTTTCCTGTAAACATGAATATACTAACGTCACCAATATCTGATTGACTTAAATCTTCTGCTGAAAGATTCATCTTCGATATATAGTCATAGTTAAAAAAGAGCAATTTGGCAATAGTTATTCCAGGAGAATCAATTGATTCTTTCCCATTATCCTGTAATTTAACTTTATTATATTTAATGAGTAGATCACGAGCTCCATTTAAGTGTGAAGTCCATGAATTTGTAACTGTGCTGAAATCTTGATATGCAACATCAGCAAATATCATGGCTAATACAATCACAGTTAAAACCAAACCCTCAATATCTATGACATTATTTCTATTATTATTCAAGTCACTGAAAGCTCCCACTAATAAGCGCATACATATAGTTGTATACTTTTTCAGGCTCTTCTCGTGACTACTATCGTAGGATTTTGTAAATGAACATGACGCAGAAAGCGAAATCATAGCATAAAGAAGGTATTTGAAGCCTAACATGTACTCTAACAAAATCCTTATAACTTTATCGCTTTCAACACTATTTCCATATGGATAGATATAAAATAGTAAATCAGTGCAAGTCATTTGTTTCAAATAAAAAACCTCTGGTTCTGCAAGTTTATACAAGTGAATGATCTGTTGTACTAAATTAAAGTTTGAAATTTCGTACTTGGGACTGACTTTTGTTGATGATGGAACAATATTCCAAAGAGATTCTGGATTTGATGTGAATAATTTTGGTGCTGAATCATTTAAATAAGACTCTAATTCATTATCTTCAAACGAAGCATTAACGCTATTGTTAAGAATAATATTTGAGTGAAATGGTTTAAGTGATGTTGGTGGTTTAGTCATGCCGAAAATATCAAAGTCTGCAAGGCCATGAACCAAAGAGTTGGCATCATCAAGAATAGTATCAAAAGAGAGAATGTCATCGCCTATTGAATTTTGAACGTTTTGGACATTTTGAATATTTGGAACACTTTGAGCAGCTTGAACATTTGGCACAGTTTGAGCATTTGCGACGTTTGGAATACCTTGTGATGTGGTATTTGGATGTGTTTCTATAGAGTCTATATGATTTATTGTAGGTTTTGATTTCCTCTTTGCCTTTTCGGAGTAAACTCGAGACATTTTATGAATTTCTCGAGAGTAGCCATCGTTGTTGATGATTTTAAACTGTGGAGTCTTCCTGGGACCTCGAGGTTTTCTTGGTTTCTTAGGAGCATCAGAATCAGGATATTCACATTGGTGATTAAGTTTAATACAATGACCACATGAAGGTTGAAGCTCATCACATTTGATCTTTCTTCTTTTACACTCTATACAGCCATTACGACTATATTTTCTTTTCTTCAATGAGCCATCCATTGCAAAGCAAAAGACTCGTGACGGTAATGATAGTCAATATAATAAGGAAAGTCAACTACTATTTGTAGCAATTTATTGAAATAAATTAGGTTCAAAACCGGGGATGTCGCACCAACTTTTCATGTCAAAAAGACACTAAATTAGACAACCATAAATAGTTTTGGACACAAGATTGAGACTTACGGGGTCCTTTTAGACAATAAATTGGCTTTAAAATGTCAAATTTCTACTCATACAAATTTTACAGTTTTCGTAAAGAAATAGCGATTTTATGCATCGAAACTTAATGTATATAGTTGCTCAGTTGCTAAATATGGATGAGATTAACCCATTCTACTTAAAGTAAAAGTTTAAAATTTCAAGTCAATTGTTATTTCTTTAATGTCCCGCAAGAGGTGAATCAATATATTCACTAAGATCTATCAGATCTTCAGGTTTTTCGTCGTGAGTCGAGAAGTTCCCAGGGATATTTGAAATATTTGACTGTTTTGTCACTGATTTCCTGTAACTAGAGAATGCTCCATTTGTAATTGTAATTGTACCGATAATAACACTTAACATCACAAACATAGACTTCCATGAAAGTGGCTGAATTAACCCGTTTATTATATCAGCTACTGTTTCGGCAGTAACTTTAGATCGTCCTATTGCCAGAGGATCTCTATTCATACACTTTTGCCAAACTGTACAAGGTCTTTCCAAAGCTGGTGCTCGTATTCCATATTCGTTAGAGCATTTATTTCTATAGTATTCACGAGAGCACATCAGAATTTCTTCAAGTGCTTCCGTAGTGTAAGTTTGTACTCGTAGATCTACATCATTTCGTATAGTGGAAACAACAGAAAGGACAAAGAAAAGGACTCCGGCGACTAGAATTACATTTATTCCAAGCTGAAGCCATAGCGAAAGAATGTATGGGGTGTGAATATCAAGATCTTTATATTGTGTCGATGATGTGGACACAGTTGGGCCATTGGATGATGAATGATTTGTCAATGACAGTGGTTTACCAGGTTTTAACTGCATATTGAAAAGACTTGATCCAGCATTTTTCCGAAACCGGACTCGGGACTGGTTACCAGAAGGAGAACTGTCATCATCATTATTAGGTTCCGAAGGACTAAATGCTACTCTGGTTTTAGATTCTCGTCTAGCCTGGCTCAATAGAATATCATTACTGTCCCGGTGTGGACTCGTCTTCAAGATAGATCTCGGACTCCGTTGGGGAGTACGCGATGGTGAATACACAGAGTCTGATTTTGAGCTCAACAGGTCTGTCTTTGACTGCTGGGGAGTCGTGCTTAGCATATATGGTGGGCTAAGCTTGGTAATGTCTTGCACAGATAAATGTCGTGGTGTAGAAGTATAAGCGCTATCCATGATATGAAGAAGAGACGGATATTCTAAAGATGGTAATTATGATGCTGGTGAATAATATGGAAGTCGAAAGGGGAAATGGTGGTGGTTGGATCGATGTTGAAGTTGACAGATAATTTGAGAATGAGTTTTGTGAAATTTCTCAGTTACTCTATGAACCGGTTGCAATCACTCCAGAAATTCCGCCATCAAGACGAACAAGGGAACAAAGTAGAAGCTCCACGTCGACTTGACCATGCTACGAATACAGATAATGGTTTAGTGTCGCCAAAGCGAATATCGAAAAGAAGATCTCCCAAGAAATCAAATGCTGCAACTGAAAGGCTGAATTCGCATACCCCAATCAAATACCGTGATCTTTTGCCTTCACTAGCGCCCGATTTGAAGGTCGTTTTCATTGGATTCAATCCCGGTGTTCAGTCGTCTCTACAGCAACACCATTATGCCCACTTCACCAACCTTTTTTGGAAGTTATTCAATGAACTGAAACTTCTACAGCAAGTAGTTGCAAGCAATTCCAGTTCTGAAAAGCTAATTGCAAATGACTCTTTTCTTGAACAAATAATAGGTGCTACCGAACCCAAACATGACTTTGAATTGGTCAAGTATGGAATTGGATTCACAGATTTGGTACTACGATGTACCAAAGCCGCTAGTGAATTGTCAACTGCAGAGAAGCTACAAAATGTCCCCCGATTGCTGAATGAATTTTCCACCTGTAGGCCGGAGTTCATAGTTTTCGTAGGAAAAGGAATTTGGGAAGTAGTGGTAAAGTATTGTGCTCAACATGCTGCGGTGGGTTCGTTCAAACTTACAAAGACAAATTTCAATTGGGGGAAACAACTGACGGAAACATTAGATCAAAACTACAGGAAAATTCTACAACAATTCATAAACATGTGTGGGTATTTGCCAAAGATATATGTATTTCCCAATACTTCAGGGCTTGTAGCAAGCATGAAGTACCCAGAGAAGCTCGAATTGTGGCAGGATTTGGCAAGTGCTATATACAAGAAGTAAAGTACCAACGAGATAAACAAATTGACTTTGATGTGATTTGAGACAAACCTTACGAGGTTAAAAGGGTCAATATACCCTAACTTACTTCCATAATTTGTTGAAGAAGCTAAGTATCTCTTTATTGAAGTCTTCTCGAGACTGCTCATTAATGGTATCACCAAACTGGCCAAAATGCTTGACGAAAAGCTGATCAACTACTCTTCTTATCTGTTGACAATTTTGAACACTATGACAGTCGCTGTAATGCAATGTTTGCATGGCATCTTTTTGAATTTCAAGACAGTTACTTGACTTTCTCATTTCTTCATGACATTCATTAGTACTTATAGGAGTCCAACCTCGGTAACAGTCTACTACTTTCTGTTGAAGTTCAGCACAATTAACGGTAACGGCTTTACGTAATGGCTCGGTTCGTTTATACTTGTCGAATTCAGCATCGTATGGTTTTTCAGATTCTCTCACGAGAATATCATTCACTCGCTGTTGATGTGGAGACGCAGCCTGGCCATGTGTTTTATCAGGATTATTTTCAAAAAAGAAGTCTCGGAGATTGTCGGGAAGATCTTTAGAGATCTCCAGCGTGTCTTTTCCACTATTTGTAAATGGCCACATTGTTGAAGTTGGTAGAAGTAATGAAGTCTGTGATGCGATGATAAACCGGTGATGTCGCAGCGACATTTTCTTGAAGTAAAAGTAACATGGGCAAGCTGAAACAAAAAGGGCCATGAACCACTTGACCTAATCTACTGACCAGCCAGTGAAAATCCACAACAAGACCGACCTATTCGACTTACTTTGACCGTGTATTGTGTATATGCATTTAAATATGTCGCATTTATTTTGCAGCCAAAGTAATTCTACTGAGGTTTAGCCATCAGGCCAAGCGTAAGGTCAGAACCAACTATCAAATGTTCGTTTCTATTCAGTGGTTACGGCATTTAGTTTATGAACATATATTTTTTCGTAACTGTAAACGTATATACAAATTGTTTGCTTACAGATGTGCGTCGTTATAATAAATGATACTGGCACAGTAAATCTGGCCAATACATAGCGAAGAAATTAATACTTGTCAAAAGACAGTTTCGGTGGCTCCTTAGTCGACTGTGAATTTGGGTCTTTCATGATAATTACTTCGTTGATTACTTGTCCGTCTTTACTTTATTCCCTCACCACCAACGCGATCTAGCACTCCTTCAAATAACCTGCCGATCTCTACGTCCAAAATGTTGGCCATTTCCTTTGATCTTCTTACTCTATCAATTTTCTCCACCACCAAGATTCTTAATCGGGATACAATTGACTCAAGACGTACGACTCTAGTGGCTGACATTTTCCAAATGGTCCCATTAGCTAAGGTTATACCGTCGATAACAAGGGAAAGTTTTACGTCCAATGACTGGAAGAAAACAAATAAGGAACCCAAATTTACAGATTCATCAAGTTCGTACTCCCCAAAGTAATCCTCCATATCATTTAAGATTCTTATTAAGTAATGATCTTGTCCAAATACTCCAGTTTTGGGGCTAACAGAGTACCACAAGAGATCTACCACACTATTCAACTCATTCATCAAGTCATTGATGGTGTAAGGTGGAAGTGTCTTATCTACGTCGACTATAGCTTTTATAAACTTTCTTTGCACTTTAAGAAGCGAGTCATCAGTGTGGTTTATGAGGCGACTTTGCTCAGCTTCTCTGATAGGACCAATAGTCAGTTTTTCGTAGTTGTTTTTGGAAATCACATAAGCGTCATCGAAAGGAAGTGTGAATGTTACTGGATTCGGCACAGGTTCTGAAATGGGCTTGATGACTGAGCCATTTTGTGGGGTTGAAAATTGGGGAGTCGTATTTGAGCTCTCATCCTCATCGTACAAATCCTCATTGAGATTGATGTCGGCAACCAACAGATCAGGTACAGACTGCGTGGGGAGATGGACCTCCTGATCAGCTTCAACATGCTTGGGAGTAGTAGGTGATTGCATGGTAATAATCAGCCATTGGTTAACAGTAGTCCGATTTTCGGCGTGTAAGGGTACGGGTGTGCAACGCGAGATAAGGGATGGCTATAGAGCTACAAAAGAAAAGTAATACTATCTAGCGGTACCTACAAATAAATATATAATTCTTTCCAAAAAAGCGGTTAGATCAAGTCATTACTGTATTTGGATGTCATAGGATTTAGTTGGAGGTTAATTATAAGCATCTAAAATATCAATTTTCAGCCTGAAATTTAGCCAATCACAGAGGCATCACACGCTGAATATAGTCATAAAATTTCTTCAAAGCGTTTAACTTGAAATCATCATCTCTGCTATTCCCAAATTAGCATTCACTACCTTATTGCGTCATCAAAGATTTCATCAAAGATTTCACCAAACAACCTATCATACCCTTTATCACTTTGGTTAATATTGCTTTTTACTATCATTTCACTAACCATATAGATCTATTAGATTAGCATGCCAACCTCTCAGCATTACGATATAAAACATCCACAGCCGGCGGTATCTAACGAATCTACATTTAGAAGAGCATCTCCAAGTACTCTGAGCTTGAGTAGCTCATCTAGACTGCCTGAATGTGAATGTGAAAAATCAGAGACATCTAATTTTAATTACTATCCATACTCACAGTCAAATACAATCCCTCATAAGTCTTCTTCTCATAAGAAAAGGTCGGACTCTCATCTTCAAATAGTTCGTAGGGCTTCGGCAGACACCAACTCTTCTAAGTTGAAATCTCCTAAAGTACCTCAACTAAATAATCCTTATCTTCGTCCAAACGCTGTATATTTTGGAGAGCAACAACTGGGAATTTCCAAGTACCATATTAGAGTAGAATTTAAAACCATAGATCTTATGAATTCTCTAGTTACAGGATTTCTACAAATTAGTGGTTTAACAGAAGATCATCCTGAAATCACAACTTGTTTCCGGGGAGAAATTATCAATAATCCTCTTAATAGATATGACTGGGGCGATTATAACTTTAATAAGAATAACAAAGACGTTGTTAAGAAATTTTCATTTCTTACAGAAAACAGTAAATGGGGTTCATTCACAGAAAATGATTTAGACCATTGGAAAAAGTTAACTGGTTCATATGATTTATCTGAACATCAACTTCGGCAAAAATTATCCCGTATTCAACTGGGAAAAGATGATAATCAATTCATTTACATGCGCTGGAAAGAAGAATTTCTCTTACCTGATTCAAGAGTTAAACAAATAAGTGGCGCTTCGTTTGAAGGCTTTTACTATATTGTTTTAAATATTGGAGGTGGAACAAATCATAATGAGCCCGGATCAAACAGAGTTAATAATAGTGGGCTTTTCAATTCTTCTATAATTCCAGGATCAATCAGCGGGCTATACTACCATACATTTAGCGATAAATTCCAGTCATTGAGTCTTCGTTATGTTGAAGATAAGGGTGTATCAAATGTGTTTGAATTTGCTTGATTTGGCAGCCAAACAATAATCCTTGTAAAGTGATTAGCCATGTAATGATTTCATGTATATTAATGAGTATATGTTCGAAGACTAAATAAATGAATTATTAATAGTAGATGCAAGTGTAGTTTTTACAACTTTCTTGGTTCGATACGCTAGCTGGCACAATAACCCCAGTGAAAAGCCATAACATGTGATACCATTCTTTCATTCTGAACAGGTGAAATGTTTGATATCACCATGCATTTACATGGGACTTTCTAAAAGAGTTTTAACAAGGAGAATGCAGAGGAAACTACTGTGTTAATTACCATTATCGTTTATTATACTATATACTTTTTTGGAGGTTCCCTGAAAGAGTTGGTAGCAAAACTTGCAAATGTCTGACCATCAAAGTTACTTTGATTTGGATATAGCCTTTCTCAGCTGTTTGGCTTTCTTTGCCTTTTTGCTCTTCAGTTTGGCTTTCTTTGACTTTTGATATTTCAGCTTGGATTGTTTAGTCTTCTTAGACTTGGCCAAAGGTTGAAGATCATGAGTATCGTCTAAAGAAGATAGAGGGTCGGTGTCTTTTGCTTGAGTTGGTAAAGAAAAGCAAACACTTACACTTTCAGCAGGCTCAGCAGGTTCATTTTTCATAGAATTCGCTGATGTTGCAACAAGAGTTTCTTCACTCGATGATCTGTGGACTGAGATTAACAATGGGCTATCGTTAACTGCCAGAGTAAGCATGTTTTCAAGGCTATTACTTTGGATTGGAGTGTATGAGACTTTGCTTTTATTTAGCCTTTTGTCTAATTTGTACTGGTATGTGTTTTTTGATGGCTTGACATCAAAAAAATTGGCAATGTCAGTAGCTCCACAACAAGGTGGACCCCATCTCTCAAATTTGAGCCTGACATCCAAAGTGGTTGGAACGCTGTCAGCTCCAGCGAAAGGGATATTCCATCTAGCAGCTTTAGTGCTGATTTCAAGAACTTTTGAAATACTAGTAGCAGAACCAAATGGGACATTCCATCTAACTTTTTGGGTGTTAATTCCAAAAACTTCTGGGATACTTTTTACCAGAGAAAGAGGAATGTTCCAGCGAGGTTTGCAAGAAGTAGTGGTCAAAGTCGAGATATCAGCAACAGTAGAGAAAGGGGCAACCCAAGTTTCCCTAGGAAAACCAGCAGATCTTGGACTCAGAGGAGGCGCGATTGGAATCGGAGCCGATGTCAAAGTGGATTCCAAATTTGCAGCCAAAGTAATTTCGGTGTTGCGACCTGCCAGTTTGAGTTCAAGAGAGGGTAAACGTTTGGAGAAATCAAGTTTGTAAGCAAGGGGAGAGGTCAAAATGTGACCAGATTCTACAGTAAGATTTTCGGCGGTAAAGGAGTTTGGAGAAACTGGGGAATAATCATCGAGTCTTTGTTTTCTAATTGAAACCTCAGAATACTCAATGTTTGAATCAACCTTTTCTAAACCAAATTTTTCTGAATTGAATT